>VCNE01015187.1:0-34550 GCA_009869805.1 Oncopodura yosiiana | reverse complement strand
GAATGGTTACAACCTATTACTAACTCATGTTGTAAACAATTGGAAGATTTTACATATGATGGAAAATTGACAACAGTAATTGATGGACAAGAAATGTCAGTTGAGTCTTGGGTTTTAGATGATGCTCAGATCGATGAGAACTTCTCTCATGATGAGGATGATACTCAACAAATTATACGAAAATTACTAGTAGATAGAAAAATGGTTGAATTACATGGAACTCGTTTTGTTATCTCGGAAAATAATAATAATAATACTGATTTATATTCTATACTATCATCTTGTGGAATTAAATTTGATCAAGACAACAATAATTTTCTTGTACCAACTGATAATACAAATGATACACGTCAAACTCTAAAAGATATGCTCTCAACTTACAAGAAGAGCAATTTCTCATCAATTATTGAAAAATTAGTTACTCAACCACATTCTAATGGATTTACATTAAATTGTCTTAAATATGGCATTCGTCTTTCTAATAATGATGGAGGAAATCTAATGGATTTAGTTTCTGCTGGAGATGTCTTTGGATTTTCATTTCGTTTATTTATGATATTAGATAACAACAAGTTGCATAAATGTCAATTTATTCATACGGACAGATGGGGATCTGAAAGTCCATTAATGATTACATTTTTTCTAATATCATCAGAGTGGTATCTTCTTCGAGAATATCAAGAGAATATCGATACCATTTTACAAAAAATTGTGGATAAAGGTGATCCTAAGAAGCAATTAGAAATATTGGTACGAAACCTTAATTACATGTTAAAGTAGCATTTTTTTATTTATAATCACACCATAATATTTATTTACAGCTATGCTCAAAAGTATTTCCAAAATTATCACTAGAAGATTTATTAAATTGTCGTCTCACATGTTCAGATTGGAATAACATAATACTCAACAATCAAATATTATGGCCATTATGTAGAATTCGTTTTCCATTTTCAGATTTTAATTATTATGGAGAAAATACTGAAGATAATTGGAAAACGTTTACATCATCTCGACTCTATACCAATTGTCCAAATTTTCATTTTATTCAAGTAGATTTACAATCAAAACCAATTAAATACTTTATCATAAACAGAGGCTCAACATTATCTGAATTAATTTTGACAAATTGCAAAATATCAGTATTAACATTTCAACTAATTTTAATACATTGTCGTCACTTGAAATATTTAGAAATTGATGGAATGCCTGAATGCATATCAAAAGCTGAAATAATTATACCAAAATGTATTGATAAAAAGATTACTCTTTCACAATTGGAAACACTAAAGTTGAAATCCAGTACAAGTAATTGGAAATTTTGTGAAGGATTTGGAGATAAAGAAGCATTTGTAAGTGTTTGTCGTTCTTTGAAATTAGAATTTTTACAACAATTATTAGAAACTACGAAGAATTTAAAATCTTTGGAATTTTCTGGATGGAATACTTCAACATATAAAAAATTGGGTACAGTGCTAAATACATATCATAGATTTCAATGTTTAGAAGAGCTCATTTTGACAAAAATTCCACATTGTTTTGTTGGTACTGATTTCATTCCATTTCTTCTTGGTGTACCACACTTACATCTTAAGAAAATTCATTTGGAATGGTATAAATCGACATGTGTGTCTTTGGACTCAATTTTTATTATAATTACAGAAATGCTCAATGTTCATCATGAAACTTTGGAAGAATTAACTCTAGTCAAATGTCCTATAAATAATACAGTATTTCGAGGAATAATTTTTCCAAATTTAAAAACGTTGAAACTTATAGAAACATTTATAGTACGAGAAACTTTTGAGCAAGAATCTTCTGTATTATTTCCTCAATTACAAAAATTACAAATAGTACCAACTACTAAAAAACTTGAAATTGAAGCTACTAAAGAAGAAGGACTACCAGATTTTTCAATGATACAATGTTTTATGTACTCTGTATGTACTGTAATGAGTTTAGTACTAATCAATTATTTTATTTTAAAACCAACTATTCCAAATATGTCTAATGAACAACTTATGTATCTAACATTTATTGAAACAGCTCTCTTTTTAATATTATGTACAATCAAAGCATTCTCATCAGAATAATAAAAATATTTTAATTATTATTAGTCTTCAAATCTATCATGCATAATAACATTATATGGTTTTGTAAACCGAATGAAACTTGGTAAAGAATCTGTTGTTGGTTTAGGCTCATTAGGATTTGGTTCAATTCTAAATCTTTGCATGAGACTTGTAAGAAATAAAAAGAATGAATTTCTAGCCAGTGTTTCACCAGCACATTGTCTTTTCCCAATAGAGAATGGAAGTAATGGTTTTGTTTTAATAACAGTTTTTCTATCTTCACTTAAGAATCGGGTTGGTCGAAATTCTTCTGGGTTTTCATAAATTTGAGGATCATAATGAATTCCATAAGAATTTGCAAGGACTAAAGTATCTTTTGGAATTGTCCAGTCATGAAATTTTATTTTTTCCATAGTTGAGTGAAATACACCGATTGGTACAATTGATGACATTCGGAATACTTCAAGCATTACAGCTTCAGTGTATGGGCATCTGTTATTGATTTTCAGTATAAGTTATTTAACTTTGTAATAATTTTGAAAAAGCTTACGAGTTTCTATCATCTAGAGAAGGCATTCGTGATTTTCCAATTACTCCATCCAACTCTTTTTGTAATTCTGCTTGTACATCTTGATTTAATGAAAGAAATAATAGAGCCCAATTAAGTGTACTTGCAGTAGTTTCTGCTCCAGCAGCGAATAAATTGAGACAAGTGACCAACATGTTTTGTTCTATAAAGAAAAATTTACATTATATAGTAGTTTAATGATAGTGTAACAAACTTATTACTTAGTACCTCCTGTATCCTTATAAAATGATGAATTAACATCACTGGTAGCCTTAATTTCTTGCAAGTACATATCCATAAAGTCTCTCATATTATCTTCTTGATATGACACTTTATGTTCCTCAATATATTTTGATAGTAATCCTCTAGCTTTTCCAATAGCACTTTCAAATCTAGTCCATCCCGATAACTTGGGTGCTATTGCTGTAATCCATGGCATAAAAAATACTGGTCCAGCAAGTGAAGTATTTGAAATGGCTCTATATAAGTACAGATACATATATTAATATGTATTTTCTAAAATTAGGATCATATAATATATATTTGAGAAATACTCATTGAGGCTATCCAGTACAACTTTAAACTTGGGATCATTCAATGCAAATCTTTCTCCAGCTACAATTTTCCATAAACCATTCAACATTGCTAAACTAAATCTTCTACTTGTACTAATTGGTTTCCCAGCTTCAGCTTTGAATGTATTAATTAGATCTACAATATCTTCTCGAATCATACTCTCCATTGACTTTTTACCAAATCCAAAATCTCGTAGTGATCTCAATGTAAATCGTCTAATTTCAGTCCATGGCTCTCCGTCCGTAACTAAAATTCCTCTTTTGGCACCTCCTGCTATTGTGATCTGAAGGAATATATATTGAGTGAGATTACTTTATATCTGTAGATTTGTATGAAAAGACTTACCAATGGCTTAAGATTTGGACGCCCACTAAATTCCATTGTTTCATATGCTTCTTTAATTAAGTCGTAGTCATTTAAAACGATGGCCCTACATTAAAGAAAAGTTTTTACACTTTTTACGAAATATGGAATGTGTAAAAAAAACCTTACTGGTAGCTTCCAACTGTAAATGAAACAGAAATTATTATAGAAATAATTAAAAAATTGTAATTTTGATAAGTACATACATTTTAATGATACAACGCCCCCATATTTTTTCTTCCATTCCATCAATTTCTTTGGCGGATCTGTTCCCAAAAGTGGCAAACTTCCCAGAATAGGAAAAGCAAATGGGCCTAAGAATTTTAACTAATTATCTAATTGCCTAATTAGTCTATAATTATTTTTATGAGATTACCTGGAGGCAAATTGCTCTTCTTGGAAGTGTACCATATTATTAGTACCCAAATTAATGCAATACCCAAAATAATTTCAGTAATCATTTTGATTTGGCACTTGCTACAAGGCAGATCAAATGGGAAATGAAGCTCAAGGTTATTTGTATATTATATAAATATCATAAAGGTCGAGAGCATATAAGATAAAACAAAATACAAACAACATAGTATACATAGGTCTCTTGTTGTTTACTTCTCTGGACGAATGAGTCAACCTTGAAATTCTTGTTGCGTGTGTTGCTCTATACTCTCCAGAAAAATTTATTGAATGATGGCAGTCATAAAGTCACCTAATGAATATAGAGCACTACTCTAAAGGAAGAGGAAAAGACTTTTAACAAAATGTTAAAAATCATCTTCATTAAAAAGTATAATATACATAACAGCAGTTTTTTTTCAAGAGAGAAAAGATATGTCTCCTTGTTCTTCTTGTCATCATCATCATCTCATGCAAAGAAATATCATGCGTCACATTGTCACGGCTTTTTGCACACTCAACTAATCACTTACTACTCACCATCATTTTTAGTTCATACTGCTAAACTCATCATCAAATTCCTTAGTTTTCCAACTTATTCAGAGACGAAGAAAAAAGTCATAATGTCAACCACTCCGTGAAGTTAAAATGTAGCTTCCTGTATTACTACACTTATTAAGAATTAAGACAAGTTCATATATAATATTGTGTAGTAAAGTAGGAGAGAGAATAATCATGTAACGCTAGACCTACAAACTTAACTATCATCTTCTTCATAATGCGTGACTTTGTTGTTTCTTTTTTTTACTCTAATCCTCCCTGTTTTTATGCTAGTTGTTAACTGTATATTGTTCAGTTTGTCATACACTACTACTATATTATTATTATGCTTGTCGCCATTTTTGAGCTGTTGTGCTTTCAATGCATATTACAGCAACCTCAAAAATTATAAAATTTTACAAAAACAAATATATTGCAGAGTTTTGATTTTAACTTGTTCAAAATTTATTACGTAAAACGCAATGTTGCAAAAACAAACAATTGTAGTATTTCTAATATTTAAAACTTTAATAATAATACATTTTACAATTGCCGTAAGTGACTACAGAGATCTGTGTACTCCATATCCAAATCAGCCGAATTCTTGTGATCTATATAAATTTTTGACATGTGATGATCCACTAAGAAATGGAATTTTAAGATGTTCGTGTAAAGCTCCAGATATGGTGTGGTCCATTATGTTTCAAAGGTGTACAACAAGATTAGGTAATAATATATAAAAAATTATTGGACAAAATAAAAATAGGATTTACTTTAAAAAATTTTTTATAGGCGAGTCATGTGCGGATGTCAGTGTTTTTCCAGGAGGGCAATTGCCAGGCTGTCCACCGTTTTCTTATTGTCATCAACAGAGTAAGAGATGTACATGCATTTCAAAATATTATCCAAATTTTGATGGATCAGCTTGTATTAATAGTGGAGTGACTAATCTAAAATCATCTTCAATTGTAATGATGTCAATGTTCATCCTATGTTGTAGAGCTTTAATAACAAACTTGTAAATACATAATTAGTAAATTGTTGAAATATTGAATATATATAATGTATATTTTGTAAATTATGTTTGTAAAATACCATGTGTAGAAATAATAGATTTTAATAAATTGTTTTGTTTTTTCATGAAGCGTCCCTTCAAATACTTTGTTCATTTATAGCATCTAAATTCAGTGCAAGAGAGAAAGCCGGCCAATTTTAGTTTTGTTGTTGTCGGCTGTCAAAAAAGAAATAACTTGTTGCATGTTTTCTTGTTTTTTGTTACTTTTTGTTTAGTTTAGTTTAGTATATTAATTAGTAAATTATGATTAGTTATTTTGTGCCAATTCCACTAATTATTACTTCTTGGATCTGATAATAGAAGCACTCACTTTATAATGACAGAAATGATTTGAAGGACTGACAAATATATAAATCAAGAAACAATGAGTCTCCAGCAGAGAGCAAGAATTATAACAACAATTCTTGTTTTCGTTATCATTGTTATTATTGAATGTACAATCGGAGAACTAATAGATAGAGAACCTGGTGTAAGAACCAATAGTTTTGATAAGGAAAGATGTCAAAGAAAAGCAAAAAATCCTTGTCAGCCGTTAAAATTCTCAACATGTTTTGGAGCTACTCTAACTTATACAATGACAACAAATGAACTTGTCAATGAAAATTATACTCAACAACAATTACAAGATGAAATGCTTAGTTGGGAAGGACTTCGACACGCTCCTGTAATTATTTTTATTATTAATGTTTTATTTTATGAATTGATTTTATATTTTATTATTCTATTTTATTTAGAAATGTTGGGCAGCATTAGTTCCTTTATTGTGTTCTGTTTATATGCCAAAATGTGAAGATGGAATGATTGAATTGCCTGGACAGGTAGTAAAATATTATAAAAAATTGAGTTATTAAAGAGTTTAGTAATCTATAGGTGTTGATTTTTTTTAATATTTTATAGGAGTTTTGTAAAACAACTCGTTCACCATGTAGAATTGTTGAAGAAGCAAGAAAAGAATGGCCAGGATTTTTATCATGCAATGATACAACTAAATTTTCTGCAAAATGTTATGTAAGATGATTACAATGTAGTTTCTTTAATCGGATTTTAATTAAACTTTGATTTTTTTGATATTATAGAATACTAACATGAGAGAATTGGGATATAATATTACAACATCATGTATGAAACCGATGATTGAAATATATAATACAACATCAATACATTATGAAGGATTTGAAGGCTGTGCTCTACAATGTCGAGATCCAATTTATACTAATGATGAATATGAGTTTGTTTACGTACTCATTGAAGTTTTTGGAAGTATAACAGTTATTCTAACTGGATTAGTTGTAATTACATATGTTTTAGATTGGAAATCAGCGAGTAGTTATCCATCAGTTATTGTAAGAGTTATTATTATTTTTTTATATTTATTAATATGACATTATTGAAGTTCTCATTTATTATAACAGGTATTTTGGATGAATCTATGCTATTTAATAGCAGCAATAGTTTGGATGATACACTTGCTGCCGTCGACGAGAGAAGATATTATATGCAACAAAGATTCTACAATTCGTCGTAGTGAATATAGTTCACGTGAAAATATTTTTTGTATTATGCTCTTCTCATTTATATATTTTGGATCAATGGCAGCATTAACATGGCTCGTAATATTTGCTTATGCATGGCATAAAACTTGTTGTGCAGTTGGAAGAATACGAGATCATATTGATAAAAAATCAATACATTTCAAAGTCTTGGCCATTTTTGTTCCTCTTGTATTGACAATTATTTGTTTCTCAATTAAAAAGGTAACAAGAGATAGAAAATTTCAAGAACCCTAATACATATATTCATTTAATTTGTTAATTTTCAGGTTGACGGAGATTATATGGCAGGAATTTGTTTTGTTGGTTATAAAGATCCACATGCAAGAATTTGGTTAGTAATTGTTCCAGTAGTAGCAGCAATTTTAGTTACCGATTTTTATTTTGGACTTGGAGCATATCGTCTTTGGACTGTTTCTATTTCATCTTCAGATTTTATTTCACCAAGTGGAAAAAAGAAAATCAAACATGATGCATGGCGTGCTACAATATTTGCAATATTAGCAACAATAATTACAGTCTCATTTATTATTCTTCAAACATATGAAATCAAATCACAACCAATTTGGGCACAATCATTAAGAGAATCAATATTATGTCGAATGAATTTGACTGATAATAGAGATTGTGATATTACAGAAAGACCAAATATGTTTATTATTGCAATCAATAGATTAATGTTTTTTATTGGAGGAATACTTTTATCATCATGGGCTTGGACTCCATCCTCACTTAGAATTTGGACTAGAGTATTGAGCAGAAGATTCAAGTCTGAAAATTCATTGGATCATCAACAACATGCACATGTTCAAAAACATAAATTGATCTCAAAAGCTTATGCAAAACGTGTTCATCTTCCATCAAAAGGACGTTTAAGTCTTAGTTTATATACATCACATGAGGATCCAGTAGGAATTAATAAATTACTAGATCCTAATCATTTATGTCGTAATAATGAAATAGGAGATGATGGAGGATCTCAACAATTAACTAATGATGGACATGAAGATATTAGTAGTGAATGGGCAGCAGCGCTACCACATTTAATGTCTCGTAGAAATGGATTAGTGCCACCTCATTCATCAAATTCTGTTTCATGTGTAACTGATGATTCAAGAAGACCATCACTTGATTCTGAAATGTCAAATATGTCTGAAATGGCAGCTAAAACATTACAAGATACTCTTCGTCAACGTTCAGAAAAAAAGAGTAGTAGAAGAAGAGAATGGTTTCGTATAGGTCGTCGTAATAGAGGAAAAATGTGGAGACGTGGAAATGGAGGAGGTAGTTCATCATCATTAGAAAGCAATACTGGATCTCAAATGCTTCCAGTTATTACAGCACTTATTGAAAAAAGAAGAAGATATTCTGGAGGAGATGAAGTTGTACCAACAACTTCAGCAACTACTCAACAACATCATCATCAAATAAATAACCAATTACCATCTAGAAAACCAATTGTTATGCGTGAATTTGCTATTCAAACAAGTTTTGAAAAATTATCTGGAGCTGGAAAAAATATGAAACTTTGTAATCTCACAAATACTCTAACATTTGATAAAGCAACTGAAGTAACAGCAAGTTTATGTAATCTTACTGAAGTTGGTACTCAAACTAAAAAATCTGCAACAAAAAAGAAAGATAAGTCATCATCATCTCATCATCAAAAATCTCATAGTGGAAGAATTAAAAATGAAACTGCTTCTACTAGTACAGCGACAACAGCAACAACAACAACAAATATAACAAATCTCAATATTACAAAAGATATTAATAAAGCCAGTGATAGAACTGTGCCTTCAGCAGGAGGAGAAAATGTAGAAGAAGAGGAAGAAGAAGATCTTGTAGTAAAACTTCTTACTCCTCAATAACAATATAAATGCAATCATCTATTGAAATTAAAAAGAGTGCCATTTACATTATATTAGTAGTTTAGAAAGTAGTTATAATTAAAAGTTTCCTATCAAGATATAAAAAAAACTTGACTGAAAATAATTATTATGATCTTGTATTTTTTATTTGACTGAGTGAATATTATTATGTCAAGTGCCAATATTTATGTAAATAATTAACAAAAGACTTTTAAAACTTATCTTGTGCCTTTTTTCTTATAAACATTTTTTTTATTACACTTATTACTTTTTGTACGAACGTTACAAACAGGACGTTAATAATAATAAATCAACATTTACTTGTCTATATAACGAATGTAATGTATAACGTGTTGCATTATTTTTATTTTGCATTAGTTCGGTTGTATAGATAGTAAGTATACTTTGTTTTGTTCATTTCATGCACCAGTAAAGTTTTCTTTAAAGCTAAATATGTATGTATTTCCTTTTGCACCAACATTTTGACTTATCCTATCACGATATTTTTTATATCCTAAAAACTCACAACAATCAATTTTTCTTACATATACTGCGTTTACTTCATCATACTTATTATATGGCGATTTTGCTAGACTTATAACTTATAATGCTCTGCACTGCGATTATTATTTCTTTTAGCTCAACAAACAGGCAGTGTAATTTTTTGAGCAAAACGTAATAGTACAATTTTAAAAATCATAAAATCACTAACTATAATAATATAACAAACTAGAATAATAATACTTTATGCCTACATTTTTTTTGTTTGTATGGCATATGATGAAATCACAATAATTATTAAAATTTCAACATATAATAATTAAAAATCTTTGTGACATTGTTGCAATTGTAAATTATATATATAATATTTATAGTTTTATCCTTAGTGCTTATATATGTATCTAGTGTATACATTTTTTTGTTAATAATAACAACAATTAATTAACAATCATGAAAGTTACTTGACTTTCCTCTTCGATTTAGATGATTTCCCTTTGACACCGCCAGCAGCCTTTTCAGTTTTTCCTCCCCAACGCCACTTATTAAGTGCTTCTCCAAGAAAATAGAATCCAAGGATAATGACTCCAGCTCCAGCAAAAAATATTGCCCGTTGAGGAGTATTCAAAATTTCCAATACAGGGTAGGCCCAAACGCCACTATATTGACTAATCCAAGTGATCCTAAATTATAATAATAATCAATAATCATTTATAATTAGATGAACGAATTTAGTTTTTATAACTTATGAGAAAAGAGCGACGACAAACACAAAACAAAACATTGCAAATCAACTGAAAATTGAAAATCTATTATTGAAAACAAAATAATAATAAACTTGCCATGAAAGATACCAGATAATTCCGGCAATAAGAATTGAAGCACTTATTACACTTGGAACGTAAAGTATAGGAACAACCAAATTTTCAATAAAAACAAGTATTGCTGGAGCTGTATGCATTGCATGATTTAGCCATGATGGTATAATTTCATCAAGAAGACTAGGTAAAATAAGTTCTCTGTCAGTGAGAAATATAGTCCAAAACAAAACAGCTACAAACTATTACAAAACAAAAACACACAAAATTGGGAAAAAAACTTGAAATATTTTTAAAAAAAAATAACAACTGAAAAAACTAATAAGAAATTGTGTATAAGCAAAAGCATAAAAGCAACATTGTTCCATTTCCTATATAACAATCATCATTTCTTACCAGCTTAAATATGTAATAGAAAAGCCAAGATTGCCAGCAATGGCCAAAGAACGAGTTGGATATTTTTTAGGAACACAATATGTGTTCAAGGATAAGAATAAAATTGGTCCAGTATGTACAGCATGATTTAACCAATTTGGATAAAACAAATCTAACTCTTTTGGAAAAACCAGAGCCCGATCAATTGAGTATAGTGTCCAGAATGATAGTGAAACAAACTACAAGTTATATTAGAAGAGGTTATTAGTTAGAAAAATAGAAAACCACCACAGAAAGAAAGATTATTATAATTATTGATCATGCACAAGTATGTTCAATCTTAGTTAGTCCCACAAGATATATTAAAAAAACGTACGACTCCAGTTGGAAAACCCCATGCTGCAAATAAACCATCTCGGAATTTTTGAATTGATGTTTGTTTCTTGACACTTAGTTCACTTGAGCCTACAACATCATTAATTAAGCCAATTGAGTGGTAGACCAATTGAAGTACTAGATTCCAAACAGTTAGATATTTCCATTTCCCAGGAAAAGCTGTCATTGCACTAAAATTTCCAGTAGCTGCCAAGTGTGCAGGCAAATGAACATAGACGAGATCCTGTGAAAGACAAAAATACGGATTAATTTCTAAATAATTGTTAAACAAGTTAAAAAAAGACTTACATAGTACAAAGCATAGCCAAAAATGGCAACTCCAGAAGCGTGGACAATGGCGTATAACATGATGATGATGATGAATTTTTGTCAACTGAACTGACAAGTACTAGTTAGAGAGCAAAGAGAGTTTTATTAAATAGATCCTGTTGGAGTTGAATAATCTCTTGAAACTTGGACTTGCAGAGATAGATAAGGAATAACCAGCAACCACCTATTCAATGACATAATACATTTTAATTAGAGCGTTCAAGGATTTAATCCGTTATCAGAGAAGTTCCTGATAACTGCTTTCACTTTTGAACTCGAGTGAAAGTTTGCTAAACTAGAAACTCTTTGAGATATGAGATTACTAAAAATTATAATGAGTGCAAAACAACTTACAGAATACGGTTGTTTGAAATGCAAATTCCAAGAGATGATAACAAAATTGATAAGTTCTTTCCTTCTTTTGTTTTGTTGCAAAATTGCAAATCAAAACAACAGCAATTTCAGCAAAAAAAAATTTTGCACACGCGTCAAAACTTTCTCCTGTCAACTGCCACCAACTCATCAGAATTTATTTCATGCAATGCATCCATCAGCATTGCATTGAAAAGCCGAATATTTCTTTACAAGAAAAGATTGAGCGGCATTTCAGAGCGGGATGATCGGCAAAAGAAGAGAGAGAGAAAAAAGAAGACAGAAGAAGAGCAAAGAGCAGAAAAGTTATTTGTTTTTGTTTTAATTTGTGTCAAAAAGTGACAATAAATACTTGTTAAAAATGGAAGGTGACATGATGGATACTAATGAAGAGCATTCAAGATTGCAAATTGATATGCAACGTCAATATGTCGAGTTCTTGGATGATAAGGTAAAAGAAAAAAATATTAGTACTGCAAAAGCAAAAATATCTAAAGAAAATAATTATATTTTTTATTTCTTTAGCATGATGAAGGATTATATATTGAAAAAATTAAAAACATGATTGAAAAGAAGTCCACTAGACTCACTGTTGATGTCAATGATCTTAGACGAAAGAATCCTGAACGTTGTCACCAGTAAGAATAAGAATGAAAATAATAGATCTCTTCATTATAATAATTTTTTGTCATAATTCTGTTTAGATTACTTGAAAATGGATTTGAAGAAATGCCATTAATTCAAAAAGCTCTTCGAGAAGTTGTTGCAACAGTTGATTCTGAATATGCAAAGACTTGTGATGAATTTTTTGTTGGTTTTGAAGGAAGTTTTGGTAACAAACATGTTACTCCACGTAATTTGACATCAAAATTTCTTGGAAGTACTGTTTGTGTTGAAGGAATTGTCACTAAATGTAAGAAGAAAGAAGACGATGAAATATAAATAAGTTGAATAAATTTATATCTTTTCTTCTTTTAATAGGTTCCATTATTCGCCCAAAAGTTGTACGAAGTGTACATTACTGTCCAGCCACAAAGAAATCAATGGAAAGAAGATATGCTGATATTAGTAGTTTTGATGTTTTTCCATCTGTTAGTGTTTATCCAACTAAAGATGATGATGGAAACTTACTTGAGACTGAATATGGTTTATCAAAATATCGTGATCATCAAACAATGACAATACAAGAAATGCCAGAAAAAGCACCAACTGGACAATTACCACGCTCTGTTGATGTTATTATTGAAAATGATTTAGTAGATCAATGTAAACCTGGTGATCGTGTTTTAGTTGTTGGTGTATTTCGTTGTTTACCAGGAAAACAAGGTGGATTTACAAATGGAGTTTTCAAAGCTGTCTTACTAGCAAATAATGTTACATTGATGGCAAAAGATGCTAATTTAGTAATATCACAATCAGATGTTACTGCTTGTCGTAAATTTTCTAAAGGAGCTAATCCATTTGAAATATTGGCACATTCAATTGCACCATCAATTTATGGACATGAATATGTTAAAAAAGCTCTACTTTGTTTACTTTTGGGTGGTGTAGAAAAAATTTTAATTAATGGAACTCGACTTCGTGGTGATATCAATATTTTATTAATTGGTGATCCTTCAGTAGGTAAGTATAAGTTTTTTTTTCTCTAAATATCTAAAAATTATTATATGTTTTTTACTTTCTTTTTTTTCTTGTTTAGCAAAATCACAAATGCTTCGCTATGTTGCAAATATTGCACCAAGAGTTGTAATGACTACTGGCCGTGGTTCATCTGGTGTTGGTTTAACTGCTGCTGTTACAACTGATAATGAAAATGGTGAAAGAAGACTTGAAGCAGGTGCAATGGTTTTAGCTGATCGTGGAGTAGCTTGTATTGATGAATTTGATAAAATGAGTGATGCTGATAGAACAGCTATTCATGAAGTAATGGAACAAGGAAGAGTTACTATTGCTAAAGCTGGAATACATGCTAGACTTAATGCAAGAACTGCTGTACTTGCTGGTAAAAAAAACCTAACAAAACATTAAAACTTATTATTATTGTATCTAATCATCACACAAACTATTTCATATTTACAGCTGCTAATCCTGTATATGGAAGATATGATGAATATAAATCACCTATGGATAATATTGGATTACAAGATTCACTTTTATCACGTTTTGATTTATTATTTATTCTTTTGGATACTGCAGAAGCAGAACCAGATAGAAATATTAGTGATCATGTTATTAGAATGCATCGTTACAGAAATGCTGGTGAACAAGATGGTGAAGCAACTCCATTATTTCAAAATGATATGATGTTAAGTACTAAAAATCCTGATGTTGAAATTGCTGAAAGACGTGATGACAAACAAGCTAAACAAATATATGAAAAACATGATGCATTATTAAGTGGTCGTAGTAGAAGTCGTAAAGATAAAATTTTATCAATGGATTTTATGAAAAAATATATACATATTGCAAAATGTATTAAACCTGTTTTATCAAATGATGCTGCAAGAGTTATTGCTGATGAATATAGTCGATTAAGATCAACAAATACTGAAGATAGTCATATGGCTAGAACACAACCTATTACTGCTCGTAGTTTAGAAACAATGATTCGTTTATCAACAGCACATGCTAGAGCAAGAATGTCAAAAGTTGTAACAAAAGAAGATGCATTATCAGCTATTGAATTAGTTCAATTTGCTTACTTTAAAAGAGTTTTAGAAAAAGAAAAGAAAAAGAGACGACGTGCTGGAGCTGATGATGATGGTGAAGAAGAAGATGGTGGTGATGAATTAGGAGAGGAAGAACAAGAAGGAGAAGAAAGAGCAGCTGGAGGAGGAGAAAATGATGAAGATGTAGAAGGAGGAGGTCGACCTAAAAGAGCTCGAAGACAAGCAGCAGAATCTGAAGATCCATATAATTTGGTTGATGATGATGATGATAATGAATCTGTTAGTCTTCGTCGTCGTAGATTAGCTGAAGATACTGAAGAAATGGATACTGAATCTTTACCACCTCCAATTAGAGATGTTGAGGGTGCTGCAATTACTGATGAGAGGTAAAAAGAAAAATAGAAATGATGTCACAATCAAGAGATTTAATAATTATTGTCTTTTTCTTTTATACAGATTTAAATTGTTTAAGAAAGGACTTTCTTCATTATTTACAATGGAAAGACAAGAATCATTACCATTAGAAAGAGTTAGTGAATGGATGATTGAAGAAGCTAATCATTTCACACAAGAAGAAATTGATGCTGGTATTCATAGAATGCAAAATGAAGGAAAAGTTTTGAGTACTGAAGGTTTCCTTTTCTTGATTTAAAAAAACTAAATGTGTGTGTGTTTTTTGCTAGGATTTTTCTTCTGTTTTTCATTAATTATTATTTTATGTATTAATAAAATTATCCAGTTGTGTATGTAATTTTTTTTCAAAGGGATTTTTAAAATGGAAATAAAAATTATGTTGAAAAAAATCATAAAAACAGTTTTCTCAGAGAAAGTTACTTTCTCTTTATTTACCGCGGGTACATTTAAAAGTTGCATCCTGTTGCATTTTCTTGTTTTTTTTGTGATTTTCTTCGTTCTTGATTAATTTTTTTGCAAATTAACGCTCATATTGTTGACAACGAATCTGCCAATCATGGAGACTTCTGAAGATAATAATATTCCTACACCAATGGACACAACTACTATTGATGACGAGAATAATACAGCGACTGCTGCTACTGGAACTGAAGAAACTGAAAATGCTGCTAGTCCAACAAATCCTACTAAAGATGCAATTGAAAATGTTTCAACTGAAATTAGTGCAACCATTTTTTATGGTGGACATATTGATGACAGTAATGTTGGAGAAGTTCGAGCTGTAATGAGACATTCACGGGTAATTTGGTATAAAACGTAATTGGATTGGTTGAATTCTTTTTAAACTCTTGTTTTCTTGTCAAATATCACAATAGCACAATGCATTGGCTCAAATTGTTACTGATATTGGAGAAAAACCACCTGCTTCTAGTACAATTAATAATGATATAAGAACTGATAATGAAGTCGCTGGTCCAAGCCGAAATATTCAAACAAATGCTGCTGGTGATGATGATCCAGATGAAATTGTAGAAATTCCAAACAATGCTGCACCAGATGTTACAACACTTTTACAACAAAGAATGAAAGAAAAGAACAAGTTTAGAAGTACATGGGATTATAATATGCCACATTCATTTCCAGCTGACTCTGAAAATTTTCCGTGGAATAGAGAAATTGCTAAGCCAAATTTTTCTCCAGGAATTTTGTAAGAAAGATTGATTATATATTACATTTTTTGTTGATTTATAATTTATATATCTATAACAGGTCAATTGTTGCTTCTGTAAACTTGGGAGTTACATTGGATTTAAAACATATTGCTCATAATACTGTCAATTTTGAATATAATCCTGATCGTTTTGCTCCATTTATTATGAGAATTCGTAATCCAAAATCAACTGCATTAATTTTTGGTAGTGGAAAAATGATTGTTACTGGAACTAGATCTGAAACTGAATGTAAAATAGCTACTAGAAAATATGCTAGAATTATTCAAAAAATTGGATATAATGTTAAACTTTTGTCATATGAAATTCAAAATATTTCTGCTTCTTGTAATTTACGTTTTAAAATTAGACTTCGATTTTTGGCTACAAATAAGCATTTTAGATCATTTCTTTGGTAAGTTGTTTATTAGAGAAAGAAGATTTGGATTTAATGTGAACTAAATTATTTTTTTATCATTTACAGCTATGAACCAGAGATTTTTCCAGGATTAGTGTTCCCTTTGGAAAAACCAAAAGTGAAGAGTATTTTATTTTGTTCTGGATCTGTTTTGATGACTGGTACGTTTCAAATCTTACGTTAGTAAAGTAAGAGTTGTTTGACACGAGAATTTACTAGAGTCTTAAAAATTAAACTGGAGTTTTGAGAATGAGAAAATGAGAACGACGCCTCACTCAGGCACTAGTCTTGCTTTCTCACTCAGTATAGATTTTTTGAGTCAAACAACCAGAGCCTATCTTCATTAGTGTAAACTTTGAGTAATTCATAAAGTCTATTATTGTAGGAGCAAAATGTGAACAGGATTTGAAGACAGCATTGGATATTATTTACCCAGTTGCAAAAATTTATAGTCACTAAATATTAATAATAATTTTGAATTTGGATCTTACTATAATATGTAGTAGTCTATAGTTTGTGTTTGTACTCTATTAATTAGTTTTATTAATAAAAATATAAGTTTTTCATAATCATGTAAACTAAAAAGAAACAAAGTTATAAACACATATTTGAAGCGCGGGAGCACGAAAGACAAGTCATTAGACTTTTATTTTGATTCGGCATCTGCTGCTCAATTTTTTGTCTTTATATTGACAAGACAAAATGGAAGGATTTTGGGACAGACTGCGTAATTTTGATGCATATCCAAAAACTGTAGAAGATTTTAGAATCAAAACTTTAGGAGGTGGTACAGGTACATTCAAATTGATAATTTAATTCATAAAATGATGATTATAAAATGAGACGACTAATTAGTATAATCTATTCTTATTTTGCAGTTACTCTCATAAGCACCATAATTATGATACTATTATTTCTGACTGAACTTAGAGACTATCTGACACCACAAGTTACTGAAGAATTGTTTGTTGACACGTCACGCTCAAATAAATTAAAAATTAATATTGATATTGTATTTCCTCATGTTGCGTGTTCTTATCTGAGTATTGATGCAATGGATTCAAGTGGAGAACAACATTCATCTATTGAACATAGTATTTTTAAAAGGCGTTTAGATGCTCATGGTGTACCAATTAATGAAGAGCCTGAGAAGACAGACAGTAAGAAAAACTGCAGATTTAAGAAGAATTGAATTAAAAAGTTGTATATTTCTTTCATTTTAAATATTGTAAATTATAGTTACTGTACGCTCAAAAGATAAGGAAGAAGATGATGAAAAGAAGAAAGCTGGAGAAAATAGCAATAATAATAATAATACGGCAATAGAAAAACCAAAATGCGGAAGCTGTTATGGAGCAGAATCAGAGAAATATAAATGTTGTAATACATGTGAAGATGTAAGAGATGCATATAGATTAAAAGGATGGGCAGTAAAAGATCCAGCAGATATTGAACAGTAAGAAAAAGAAGGACATATTTGAGAATGACGATAATTATTATATACCTTTTTTGTGTGTAGATGCAAAGGAATGGTTAAAGAAATGGAAGAAATATTAAATCAAGGATGTCAAATATTTGGTTATATGGAAGTTAATCGTGTATCTGGAAGTTTTCATGTTGCTCCTGGAAAGAGTTTTTCAATTAATCATGTCCATGGTATGATGGAAGTTAACTTATTTTTTGGTAAATAGTAAAATATTTTTTTAAATTCTTTTTACAGTTCATGATGTTCAACCATTTTCTTCAAGTCAATTCAATATGACACATACAATTAATAGTTTAACATTTGGAGAGAACATTCCAGGTTATTTTTAATTGAACACTTACTAACTTGCTATATATTTTTATTGACTTGATTTAAAAAGTAGTATATAAACAAGAAAATCATTTTTGTTTGTTATTATAAATAGGAAAAACAAACCCAATAGACGGTGTAAAAGGAATTGCCATTGCTGGTAATTTATTTGTGATACTACTTTTTCTCTTCTATAAGGCTATTTCTCTCTCTCTCTCTTTTTCATTGCGTCATTTGGTTGTTTTTTTAGCATCTTATTCCAGTTCCAATTGCCATAAATGTTCCAAATGTACCACCACCTTGTAGCATTACTTTTCCAACATTGTTAATTAGTTCTCTTCCTCTCATTCCATACCTGTAGAGAATTGAGAAAATTATTCAGAATTCAATTAATTCATATTTCAAACTTAAAGTTACTTCTACTTTACTTACCTCAAAGCATTAAATCCACCAAATATTGCACCAGAAGCCATTCCAATACACATTCCTAACATGAAACCGGTCTTCATTCTATCAAAGCAAGATGGTCCTTGCTGATACATTCCTCCTGGCATTGGCATTTTGAAAAAATAATTTACTAAATTTTTTTCTGAAAAAAATATCACTCGGTCTTTTCTTCCTCTTCAGGTTTCAATTATTCCCACGCTAGACTTTGTCCTCTCATGATGAGAATCTCATCAATTCTTGCATTATCTTCTTGTCCACTTATTGTTAATTTCTGATTCTGATTGAGGAGTATGTCCATGTATTGTACATTTTAGTACTTTATTCTGGTGCAAAATTGTATGAGCTTTCTAATGAATGTATTTTCAATAAAATTTAACCACTAGTTTTTGATTGATTTATTCAACTTTTTTACTAGTACTATCAAATATTTTTTGCTGTAGCACATATATACAAGTGATTTATTGGGTTATAGAAGGTTATATTAGTGCTTTAGTGGTATAATTATCTTTTTTACTATGTAGGGACAGAAAAATTGAGATATTTTGATTTTTTTTGACATAACTTGGTTTAGATGTATATAAAAATCTACTCTTTCTTCTTATATCAATATTTGAACCTCCAAACTGTCTGGGTCCTTGGTTCAGTGGTAGAATGCTCCTTTCGGGTAGGAGCGGTCCCGGGTTCGATTCCCGGAGGACCCCGCTTTATTTTGTACAAGTTCCGAAAAGAATTTTCAAAAAAATGACACTTTAAATGATTTTTTTGTCCCATTACATAGTAAATGAGATAATTATACCACCAAATCACTAATATAGCCTTCTAGAACTCAATAAATCACTTATATACATGTGTATTATGTGATACAACAAAAATATTTTAGTATACTGACAAAAAAGTTGAATAACTCAGGAAGTAGTGGATTACAATTTTACACTAGAATACATCATTAGATAATAGAAAAGAAAATGATGTTATATATACACAAGAACCAATTCTTTCTTTCTTTATTCATTTTATAGAGTCAACAATGTTTCAGTATTACATTAAAATTGTACCATTAACTTATGAGAAACCTGATGGATTAATTTATACAAATCAATTTTCAACTACCAGACATGAGAAAATTGTTGGATCTTTAATGGGAGAGTCAGGGTAAGAGAGATATATTTCAAAGTACTTATATACATATTTTTAATCTATGTTATTCATATGACATTACAGAATGCCTGGTACATTCTTCTCATATGAAATTTCACCAATTATGGTCAAGTATACAGAAAAGTCAAAATCCTTTGGACATTTTGCAACAGCAATATGTGCGATTATTGGCGGTGTATTTACTGTTGCTGGTCTTATAGATTCAACAATATATAGATCAGCTAAAGTCTTGAAAAAGTTGGAAATTGGAAAGCTTGGTTAATTTATTCATTCTTATTATACAGCATTTATATGTCATGTTACATGATTTTTTTATGTGATACTATATATATGATGGTGACCTTATTATGATTTCTGTAGAGTAAACTTTCTCGATTAATAAAACATATTACTTGTGCATGTCAGATAGATATTAACAAATTAACACAAAATCGTTCTATTATGTTCTAACTACATAATTTCATAGAGCATTTAATGGCCACTTATTTTTGCATGACAGTTTCACAGCTCGATCAAAACACATCAAGTCATAAAACTTCTGGATCATTAGCATTTTGTACTTTTATTATACATAGTCTTTTTCATATATTTTCACGTAGTCTATTACAATTGCTCTACAGATACTACAGCAGGCAATGGAAATCTAACATAAAAAAATTCTCCAGTAGGCAATCTTAAATTAGAAGTTGACGGCAATTTCGTTAATAATCCATCAATAAATAATCCTACATGATAAATTCCAAAAAGTCTCCAACCTATTTCTACAAGTCCAATCAAAGTAGCAAAAAATACTCCCAATTTACTTGATGAAGATAAAACATTAGCAAATAGATTCCCAATTAAAAATACTAAATAAATTATTGACCAGTTTTGCCAACATTTGGCACTTCTTATTGCTTGTAGAGGATCAATATCCATCTGTTAACAATAAAAAAAATTATCTACTATGTAATCATAAAGCTTTTATTCATTTCCTCATTTTTTTCTCACCTGCTGAATTGAGCTCTGCAGACATAAAGCCAAAGTTGCATGAATAGAGAAGAAACATGTTGTAATTAAAAATAGAGTGACCACAAACACAATACCTAATTAAGAATCACATTATTAATTATTTACATATCAATAAAATTAATTAAACTTACTGTCATTTTCTTCTTCCTCATTGTCAATTGGAACGTGTCTAAAAATAATTCCACCACTTCGTAATAAGATTATGAAAATGGACTGCACCTGAAATTCATCATTCGTTTATACCCAATCAATCAATAAGAAACTTTCCAATAAAATAACTTACAATGTCCACATATGACAAAATATTGACCACAGTTCTAAGCTCACATTTCTCACAAGCAAAAATACTCATGTTTTATTGCATTTGCAAAGAAGATTTTTTTGCACCTAATAAAATCAGGTCACGCAAGATTTTCTTACAAATGTTCGTCACCTGCCACCACTACATATTTTGGCATGTTTCCATTCATTTCATTCCATACTACATATATAATTCAACACATTTATAAAGTTTTATAAATGCTTACAACATCTTTCATATATGAGAAACGTGCCAAGAGGCATAGCATGGAAGATTATGTAACACTTTGTCATTTCTCATGCTTAGTCTCGTAAGTGACGTCATGATTATTTTATTTATGAATCCGAAAATAAAAAGAGCTTATAGATATAAATTTTTTATTATTATTAGTTAGTATTGTCTCTGTGTATTTTATTTTTATCCTTATTTACAAAACATTACGACGGTACTTCATTTATTATTATTGTTTCTCTCTCAAACTATTTTCATAATAATAATAATATTGTCACATTTTCACATTGAATAATATATATTTCATAGATATATATATATAATCGTATCAGTTATTTTTAGCTCATATTCTTCTGACTTATATTGATCACAATGTATTTTTATAACAACAAATCTTTTTTTCTAATTAGTTTTATTATCGTCAATAGGTATCTTATTGTCACACTGTATTGCCTTAATATTTTTCTTAGCTTTTCTACCATTTTTCCTTTTTTACCTTGCTTCGTCGTTTTATATATCTTCTAAAACTTCAATTTTATTTCTCAAGCTGACTCTTATCTTCTCAGGGATACTTTTTTTCATTGAGCATAAAAGTATAATATATTTGCCTTTTTTACTATTTAACATTGTAACAACATTTATTGTATTGTATATAAGCTTTTATAATTATGTTTTCCTTATTATTTTCATCTCTCTCTTTCTCTAAAAGTTTTTAAGTAGTTGAGTGGTGCAAGATTTTATTATTATCACTGTTTGGCACGTGTTGTTTCATTTTCACTTTTTGACTTTCTATATAACAACTTTCTCTCTCGACAACTCTTCTCTCATCATTTGCTTTTTCCTTTAAAACTTTGTTCTCTCTTTTATACTTCATTGCTTCACCAAAGCCTACATTTACGTATCGATCCACTAGAGGATTCGTTCGTGATATCATCATCACTATGCAATACTCATGGCTTTCCTCTACTTACTATTGCAGCATATAATAATACGATTTACTCTGACTCTCTCTGTCTATATAACAGAAATGGCTTATATTTCAAGTTTTCTCTCTCAACAGAGAAAATAAAAATCAAAACCAAGATTTTTTTAGTATATTATAGTAATAGTCTGTTATGTAAGTAAAGCAAAGATAATTGGTCTAGTGGTAGAGCACTCTCTTTAGAAATACAAAGTTCTGGGTTCGATTCCTAGTAAGAGCATCTCATCAATAAAATTTAGATTTCAATAGAATTTTACTAGAGGCCATTCCTGCTTGAAAAGTTATCCTCTATATGGAGATACATCAACTCAAAATAAAGACTTTCGAGTCTCGCTTTTATAACATTTGGTAACAAGTTTTGTGTGGAGCTCTCATATCCTCTCATTTCTATTTGCTTTTCCAGCTTTCCTTTCCTCTCCTCTCTCTCTACAGTTTGAAGCCATCATGTTACATAATAGCTCAGTTCATCTCTCCTTATCATGTAATGTCATACATACGCAAATCTCTTGGGCTTTTAAACCCCTTTTTACAACACATATATACACATACACATCACTCTTAAGCGTATCTGTCATGTCACTCCTCTACATATAATATATGTAAGGACTTGTTGTTATTATTGTTATTAACTATGTACTATGAATTGTAATAGTTATGTCTTCTTGAGTCATAGTCATAATCATAATAATGAAGCATATCATGTTTGGCCCGAGGTTGAGGATGATACGGAGTATAGTTAGCCATAGAGTATGTTGACATTGGAATGTTGCTTCTGACATGATTCTGTTGTTGTTGTAACAATGGTTGATGATGAGGATGATGAGGATTGGTAGTAGCAAGAGTCTTGACATTGTTTTGATGTTGATAGTCAAGTAGTCTATTGGAGGTAGTAGATTGAGTGCTGTTGTGTCGAGAGTGTTGTTGTTGTTGGAGGTGAGCAGGAATAGGAGCAATGTTGTTTGGATAATATTGATAATAAGATGTGTACTCAGAGTCTTCGTGACCATCAGGATGTTGGCTAGTTGAGTGATGATGTGTTCGTGTGTTGATGTGATGAGCTCCCTGAGATATCTGTAATAAGTTGGAAGAAGATTATTTTAGGAATTGGAAAAAAGTTGACAACTATAAGAAAATCTAAAAAAGTGTTACCCGAATGGGCAGATGATATATTGGACGGTTCAAATCTTTTCTAAAGTTGTTGACTAGCATTATTGATAAAAAGCGATAGATTATTTTAGCGCTGTGAAGAGCCATTGTTAGAATTACATTTTTGACGCTTGTCTTGTGCTAAATAAACCACAAAAGACAATTTAAGCATCTTTTTCTCATTTCTACTATATTATTCATACCGGAGCTTCTAGAAAGTTGGAAATACTGATGGTCAGCTCGCCAGAGTAAAACAAAAATAAAAAAGTTGCAGAGTAAACCCAAACTTGACAATTTCCTATAGCATAGTCTGAATTACACTGTAAGAAAAAAGTATATAACCATTTCTCTTCTCACTCGTTCTTAAGTGTCAATTATCAATTTTCTCTTACGTCACGAGTTGTAGCCAAAAGCCACAGTGCCATTATAAATTGACACACGTATACAAATAATTGAGTGGTCCAAGCCAAAACTAGATACTCACGATCTATAAAAATGTCATCAATTAAATTCTTCCTCTTCTAATCATTTATAAATCTCTCCATTAAAACATTTTAATAGTTCATTAAGCTACAAAGCATATTAAATTCTATATGACTAATAAATCTATAAACTATAGTTGACTAAGTTAACCTTGGCTAGCTGCTAGCTCCTCATCATTCATACTTAATGCTATTTCCACAAATGGAGATGCACCAATCACCTAAAAACAATTTTAAAATATTTTTTTTATAGCACTACATGTATTATAAACACTAAGTGAAAAGCGGTATAGTAGTATGAATGTAAATGTATGGTAATTAGCTCTATTGGTATTCATATGAGACTCAACTCATGAATCTCAAATCTTTCTCACTCTATATTCATATACTTATGTAGTATAGTATAGTATATAGAAAAGAAGGTAATAAAAACTTACGATATCGACCACTGCTACAATCTGCACACGTGTCCTATACCTGAATCGATTAAAATCGTCTTGTTGGTCCATCATCATACCTTCTTAGCACCAATACCATATCTTCTTCTCAAGGTAGAAAAGTTGGCTTAAGAGCAAGCAGAAGAAATTCGACACAGAGAAAATTGAGAGCTAAGCTTTTATATCCCTTTTACAGTAAATAGAATCAAAAGAGAGAAGAGTGAGAGAGGGAGAGAGAGAGAGAGCAAGAAGAGAAAGTAGAGCCACACACATTTATATATATAGTTAGTCCAGGTGAATTTTAACAACTAAAACACATTTGAGGAACACCATACTAATAAAACTGTAATCTCTCTTAATCCACACAATGACAATTTGATAAGATGAGGAAGTGCGAAAAAGAAAACTCAAGTGAGAAAAAAATTAAAAACTTTCACATAGTTGAAAAACGAGAGAGAGAAAGAGAGAGAAGAGAGAAAAATGAGTCTTGGTCTTTAAACTGTTGTCGTCTCTTCACTCTTGCTGCTCTACTCTCACACACTCAACTCTCACTCTATTAGTTTCTTCTGGAGACTCTCTAGTAGAGAAGTCTAAGCTGAAAGAAATTTGCTGACTTGACTGCAGTGGAACTGAAATGGAAAGTAGAGAAACTCCAAAAAGGAGATTTAGAGTGTACAATGTTAGATCTAGATGTATAAGGATGTAGTAGAAGTAGTTTTTGGTTACTAGTGTAAGTTGTGTAATAGTGGTGCGCATGAAGTTCTCTCTTTATTTTCTTCTCTCCCTCGTTTCGCTCTAAGGTTCTATTCTCTCCTTTATTCAGTTCTGTCTACGTGTGTACAATACTTTTACTCTACATCAGAAGATAGAAGAGAAAATGAACAGAGACAGAATGCTGAAAAACATCTCATATTCTATGAGTACACTAAACTACTAACGTTAGACTTATAGCAAAGCCAAAGGAGAAAGTGAAACGGACCTTAAGCCTAACGACCAAAGGAGAAAGTGGAGTAGAGAAAATGATTGTAAGTCGAAACCTAGCTTCGCTTCGTAAGTTCCAAGTGGTACACATATTCGACTTACGAGTAGGACACATTAGTGAATAGGACAGCTATAGTAGCAAGGAAATACGGTCAACTTTTTTAAAAAAGTCTTAGGGATTATTTTATTTATATAAAATAACTATAGTAGACGCCTCCCTATGCTTAGCATTCGTCAAGAGAATAATTGAAATACAAAAAAAATAATCCTGTGGTTGGATTCGAACCCAGCACATTCAAGTTTCAAGTCCGACGCTTTACTCCTAAGCTAAGACTTAATAATAGATTTGTAAGTTGAGGACAAAACCTTGTTTGTAAGTTGAGAATGTTACATAGTGAAAAAGTCACTTTCTCCCTTCTCCAGTCAATTCTACTCTAACATCGTTGTGAAGAAGGGAAGAGAGTAGTAGACTTCAATCAAATCTCATCTTGAATGCTATAGAGCGAGAAAAGAAGAAAAGCGTCATTCAACTTCTTCTTTTTTGGGATCTATCTTCTATATATATATATATATGTGTGAATTTCTTCTCCATGAATACAGAGCAGGCTCATTTCTCCTGTAAGAAAATGACAAAGAAACTTTCTCTTTCTATAAAGAACTTTGTCAATTCTCAAAAGCTAGCATTGCTGCTTACGTTGCATATATTTGTTTGTGACTTACACTTTACTAAGGATTTTTTCTCTCTCTTTCTAGTTATCTCTTCATCTAAAACTTTTTTTTTCTTATATACATTTGCTTTCTAGATCAGGTCAAAGGTTAAGCTCTATACCAGCTCTTTATTTTCCTTTTAGCAAAGGTTAAGTAAAAAAATTATGATGCTCTTCTTTTTTTTCTTATGAGTCACTCACTCGTATCTAATTCCCTGAAAGAAACTCGTAAACTACTACAAATAATATGGCATAAAAAATCGCTTTCTCCTGAGGATTTTGAAGGATTGAGTGAGATGGTTCTATAGATGAAAATTACAAATTAAATCCATGTAGTTCAAAATTCAAACTCCTTAATGCCTTTTTGATGAGAGTTAGCCTATTGAGAAAGTGCAGAGAGCAAATAATAGAGAGCCAAGTCTCAAGATGAGAATCGGTAGTCATAAAATGTTCGCTTAATACTTCCTCCTCTATATATATCTATATATCATATATGCTATATAACTTTACCATGCATTCTTTTTAGTTCAAACTTTCATAAATCATATTGACGTTTGAGACTTTTATATAGAGTAGTTGTGTGTAATACCTGAAACTCATGTTTGATACATATTGATCATGTTCACAATGTATATCAAAAAATATATACTCTCTTCTTTCGTTTGTAGTTCACTGATCTTCTCATGATGTGTGATCGATGTAAAAAGCCAGAAGGATAAAGAAGAAAATACACATAGAGAAAATAAGATGACATACATATGCACAATGTATAAAAAACTGGAACAGAACAGTTGAATAATTTTATTTCTTCTTCTCTTTCCACTTGAAAAAAGACGAGTGTATTTACTATATAGTAGATATTTTTTTATATATACAATATATTTTTTTCATTTTGGCATGACAGTTAACATATATTAAACGTACAAGAGTTAAGTGATGTGATGAGTGTGTAGTTCATTAATCATTTATGTGTGTGTTATGTAATGCCACAGGGAAACAATTCAATTGAGAATCAAAAGAGTGGAGATGATATATATTTGCTCATATATATGGTTTTTGTACAAGTACTTCAAGTTGACACTCATTCATTTTATAGGGAAAGGTTGAAGTGCTCGTATATAAAATTTGGATTAGAGATGATACTATATATATATAACATGTTTGTAACAAATAGTGGCATTCAGCTTTATGTGTGTAGCTCTAATCAAATATCACATTTGACATTAGTCTACAATAGTAAATGAAAACTTGTGGAGATTTTTAGTTTACATATATATCCTCAAAGTTTTGTGCTTTGGGGGTTTTCTAAGCTTTATGATGTTATATGGAAACTGCTATAGCAAGTATAGCGGATCCTTATATCATTCACTCACAGCTTAGAAAATTCACTACTAAGCACAAAAGTTGGGAATAAATATAAACCAATAAGAGTGACTTATTATTGTAGACTAATTTAACATTGCTTTAGGTATGTTATTAAATTTCCAGTGTAAACATTCAAGGATTTAACAAAATTCATTTTAATGCTTTGACTTGATACTTACAGTTAAAAGTACTCTGCTTGGTAGCTGATTAGTTTTATAGCAAAGTGCAACTAGTTGAAATTAGCTTTAAGGGCGTGTCTCTCTTGTCTTGCAAACAAATTGGATTGATTTTATTACACTGTATATAGATATATAGATAGTCTCAGTAAACATGCAAAGGTCTTAATATAAATCAAAGGTGAATGTGTATACTAAATAACAAATTGTTTCTTCGTCCTCTTAGCTAATAGCACCTTTTCGAACCGTGCCCAACTATATTATTATATATATGGCTCTTCTTCACTCTAATATACATATATTACAATATTTACAACAACATATATATATACACTTTTCGTAAACTGTTCTTATATAAGTTCCCAACTGCGATTCTTCTTATATCAAAATCAAAGCAAAATGACTTTTATATATATATAGAATATTGAATATTATATTACATCTTTTTCATAATATGTGATTTAATATATATATACATTGCGTGATTCCTTTGCGTTTAGCGTGACGTCTCTTCTTTCATCGATCAATATCTTTACAAAAACAACATTGCTGATTGAAAGAAACACAAATCTTCGTCTCGTCTTGTTGCTTACTTCTCTCTACAACATCATCATGTCATATCAAATGCAAGTTTAAGCTGTAGTTATATAAAGGCTTCTAATGATTTTAGTAGTAGTAGCCTCTAGAATAGAAATGAACACGGCTCAAGTCTTTCACATAATTTTTGACAATGGCTTCGGCAATTTTCCGGAAAATGAGTTTCGTAGCCCAGAGACCAAGTGCTATGTAGTTGACTCCAAACTTGGCAAAAGTTTGGGCAAGAATAAAAAATTCGATGCCAATTGACACTTTAATGAGGGTTAGGGATGAACACCAAATTTTACAACGGCGACGAGAATCTTCTATTCCACTCTGAAAATTAGAAATCAAAAATTGAGTTTTGAAACTACAGTGGTTCTAAATACTTAAATATTAGATTTACCTGACACGCTCCAAATAAAAGGATGATTGACATAATAAATTGAATGGTGTAGATGAAAAAAATTGAAATCCAAATGACGATGTAGTATTTTTGTACTGTTTGTAAAAAATTCATTTATTATGATAATAAGTCATACTTAAAATAGTCAAGTTCTTCAAACACCAATTCCAAATAGAATCTAATGTCTTAAGAAGAGAGAACGAAAAACCACCTAATCTTTCTTAAACGGAATTTATCTTGGGCCATTAATAGAAACTTTTTCAACAATTTGCTTATAAAGCTATTCTCCCTATAGTGCTTCTATAAGGAAATTTTAGAAAATTGCCTCTATTTTTAGTATTTAATGCTAATCGATCCAGAATGTCACTTTAATTTTTTTAGACGAGATGTAAGAGTACGTAGGCTTTATTTAGTTAAGTGCCTCATTTGCTCCTTAGCATTATAGGATGTACATACTCTGTTAGCATCTAGTAATTTTCTTAAATTCCACTTGCTAATAGTTAACATGTACATGAATAAGCTAAATAATCTTACTTTCATCAATGAAGTAATAGAACGGCTGAGGATCAGTGATGATGCCATATTTATAAAAAACTCCGGTACTCAAGTCACCATCTTTTCCTTCATAAAAGGCCAAACGTACCAAATAGAAGCCAAGAAGAAAGCCCGAAAAGATCTGTACAAAATCATTAAATTTTCATAACATAAACAATTTACGTTTACCTATATATGCCTTCATTTCAGTATAGAGGAGAAGTATAAATAAATAATTAATACTTACAATGTCTAGAACTGCGAATATTCTCACACCAACTCTATAGCGAAATGGATTTTCTGCTCCATTCTCATTCCCCATTTTCCTCTATTTCTTATTCCGCCTTTCAAGCTCAAAATCTATAATAGAATTGAGTATATACAGCTCTTCTGTAAGAAAACCGGATGTCGTTGATTAGTGCAAATTCTTCAAAGGAAGAAAACTATGACACTCACTCTTAAACGTTGGAGTAAATTGAATTGCCTATATATATATACTATATATGTTGATTCTATTTCCTTTTTCCTTATAAGACACTCTCAAAAGAGCAACAACTTCTGATATAGTTTTCAAGTTGTATCCTCTAGCTTCTCTACTATTGTCATCATTTCCACTGACTGTCTTATTCCATTTTGATTATGAGGAAACTTGGACGAAAGTAAGTGATTCATTTTTACTCGAAATTTTTTACTTTTCTTAGAGTTCAACAACACCTCACCAAAACACTGCTGGAAAGTCAGATGAGTGTGTGTATACTATAGAATAGTGGGCTAAAATTCAATTCTCTTTTGCCAATTCTTCTTCTTCCTTTTAGTGTGTGCCTCATGTGTAAAGTTCAGTTCCCAAAGTTTCTATATATATTTTGCAATTTTGCGGCGGCGTCCTAAAACCTTTTGGAGATTCTATACTCGTGTGCCCAACTTTAGAACTTGTTTTCCTGGATAATATAAGTAGAGAATATAGGACAGGACAAAAGTTGCTAAGAGTGGTACTATATGGAAGCTTCATGCGCGTCACAAGGAACAAAAATATACACAAGTGAAGAGAGAGAGATTCCATAGAAAGATGTGGGTCATTCCTCTCCTTACAACTTTTATTCAGTTTATTATACATAATTGAGTCTTAGAGTAGTATTTATTATTTTTAGCTAACTATATTTAGTATTATGATTACATTATATATATTGAACTTTGAAGCAATGGAATTCTTCTGAGACAAAAAAATTAGTCTGTATTTTTCTGGTACTTTTTCAAGGTTAGGTTTCCCATATACTTTAGTGAACTCATTTATACTAACTTCTCACTAAATGTTGAAATTTGTGTTGCAATTACATTTATGTATTATCCTTATATAGGGAATGAAAGACATTCAAAAAAGACTTATTTCCACATCCGTTTACATATGAAATACTCTGCCTTGCATTTCCACGTCAGACTCTTGATGACTTGTTGATTGCAATTGACTCGTTTTCTCAATCATTGTTTTATAAGACCAGACTGTTGAGCAAGCAACAAATCGAAATGCACAGTTGACCAAAGCACAAACTATCCATAAGTATTGGCTTCCATTACCTAAAAGTAAATTAATAATTAGACACACTGTGAGATTTGCCTATAGACACATAGTATATTTTTTATTGATACCTCCTAAGAAGAGAATAAGGAGTAAGCACTCCATTGAGAAGTAGAAGGAGAATGGAATCTTATTGACGTAGTACCAAATGCGACAGATTTTAACATTGCGACTTGGGTGAGCTGACTGTATATAAAAAGGAGTCAATTCAATTAGTTCCATTAGACAATTTTATTTTATATGCTATTTCATACCGAGTTATTTGATGCTGATAATAGAGCAAAGGCTAATAGTAATTGAAAACTATGAGCTACGACAAATGTCATCCATGCAATCCAATTTGGTGTAACTGCAATTCATTTAATGTAAATTAAGTTTAAGTACACTTTTGCCTATTTAAAATGAAACTTACAATCATTTGAATATCCAATGATAAGAACAGTCATTAGCAGCGCTGATGCAAAGATCTATTAATAAATTCCAAATTAGTCTATCCTCCTTACTAAATTTATTATAGACACTTACAGCATCTAAGGCAGCAATCGTTGTCACTTCCCTTCGTCCATTCTGAAGAAGATCATCTTCACTTAATAATTCCATCTTCATTTTTGCACACGTTAGATTTTGACACTTGAACAATTTACAAGAAATTTTTGCACTCTGTACTATTCTCTCAAGAAGTTACATATGCACACTTTATTATCTCTTCGTCTCTACTTTACACAACTCTTTTTTTCAACTTCTTTTTGTCTACTGGAATAATAATTGACCTTATTAATATGCTATCACGCTGTTTGCTTTAGCAACTTTATCACTTTATTACTATATACATCTTGATTTGCTATATAGTTATACACAATGTTAATGATGAACAAAACAGAAGACATTTTTAACGTTACGAAGCTTCTTTCATGTATTACAAGTTGCTTCATCATCCAAGCCAATGCGCATCATAATTAAAGCGTGGCTGTATACATATGTATATAGTAAAAAAATCATTGTAGCCTTTAGACTACAAATGCTTCTTGCTCTTTGTATAAACAAGGTCAACTTCTTTGCTATTGCAAAGGTAATTATACTATAGCTATCATTGTTGGTGGCTTGGCTCTTGCCATGTGTGACTGTTGAAGCAGGAAGGCAGCTCGTGTAACTTTAGTCCAGTCGTCTATACATAAGTATAGCAACAATGTGCGTAGCAAGAATTAAATGACTTTATAATGCAAATTAATTCATTAAACAATGAAGAGAGATTTCATCCCAGATTTATTGCAGGTCAGGTACTTATACAACGACATCAGATACAAATAGATTTTTTTTTTGCTACAAGTTAAACTCAACTGCTGGCCTGAAGGCTGAGAAAATACGCAGGGCTATATATATAGTATTTACACATTATAATACTGATTAATCTTTAATCTAGCAATGAGTATATCAGTGTGTCACAATAGTTTCATTAGTACGTATATATATATAACAGTCAATAGAATTATTGTAGTAAATGATTATTTATAATATGATGAGCTTAGCTAACTCTAATTTGATTAAGTTGTACTCTATTAGCTGTGGACAAGTTGAGTCCAGCCAGGTATAAAGTGTAACTTTTCACAACGATTTCACTAATGACTCGAAATAGTAGACGAAACAATCCAAAAAAGAACCATAGTGGACTAATACCATGGTTCACAATAAGATACATGAAGAAAACACATTCAAATGCTAAATGAGTATCAAGAATATAACGAGAGCAGAAGAACCATGTGTAGCAAGTTCGATTGGCAAACTCAAATGTGTGCATGAAAGTTGAACGGAATAAGTAGCCTCCAAATAATAGTTGTAGGGTGTACACAGCAAATACTTGCAGCCAACAGAATGGAGAAACTAGAGAGATAATTAAATGTAATTAAGGTTTAAGGTTGGGATTTTAAATGTAGAAAAGACTTACAGAAGCTTTGACCTCTTGTTAGTTTTGTGAGTAAATCAGTCTGTTTTATGCTCGATTGTTCTGTAAAAAATAGTACTAAAAAGAAAGCTAGGATTCCTCCACCCATCGTCTATATGTATATCACAAGAAAATAATTTATTAAGATTTCTCTAAATTAATTAAATGATTTTTGTACCATATCCATAATGCTAACAACTCGAACTTCTTTGCGTCCAGTTCGGACAATTCTCTCGTCACCCAATTCCCTTCTATTGTCATCATATTCCACTTCGTACTCTAAATCGTCCCAAACTCCACTGCTCATTCTCCAATGTCTTAATTAACTATATTCTAATTTTATATATAGCACAACACATTATGGATCTTAGGAAGATATGTATTAATTTCACTTTTAAAAGATTTTTATAAGAGACTCACAGATCACACCTATTTCATATTTTTGTATCGCTTCATGTATATATGTTGTAATTGTAAATATATAAAGATATCAGATGAAAGCGTAGAGTAGAAAAAGAGACCTTGAAGTGTTGAGAGAAGATTATAAGCACAGGGAAAATCATTGCGATGATATATATGGTATACACTTTCCACTTTCTCTAGCTATATCGCCATCTTGACTTCAAAAGCTCTAACTGAGTCTAAAAATGTTTATGCTGGAGAAAGTAGAGTATAGAAAGCAGTGAAAGTTCCAATGGATTTCTAGTTGCTTGTTTTCTTGAGTGTTTGGAACGACGAGATAAGAATAAAAAAACATGAGTAGCAAAGGTAATGTTGTATCCTTTGGCTCTAATGTTCTTTCTCGTATGCCTTTCACCATATGAAATGAAGACAAATCCATCAAATCGATATTAAAAGCATTTATCAAGGCAGGATTAAAGGGAGAAAAGACATAGCTTTTATAATGCTCATTTTTCACTCTGCATGCTTTCTCCTCTTTTCATCTGCCAATAAATCTTTACAAATGTTTTCCTTGATGAGAGCAGAGAAGAATATGAGACGCATGTTTTCGTGTAGTATTTCAAACAAGAATTAATAGTAGTTGTTACAGAGTGAAAAATACTCATGAGATTTATAGAGGATAAGCTAGAAATAAATTTCACAAATAAAAGCAATAGATAGAGGCAAAAGAGACAGTTTCGATTTACGTTTGCATATTTACATATTAGAGTAAAGAAGCAAAAGAGAAAGTAAATATTCAGAATGAAATATCGATTGAAGAGAAGAAAAAAGAGTTTTAGACTTTCACACATACATATATAAGGAGAAAGTGTTTTATAGTCAGTGACACTCTGGAAAGTTACATATAAAATAGTAAAACATGCTTTCATGAAGATAGAGTAATTTATACAGTATGAGAGTTGAAAAAAGTCTCCAAAGTTGTAACTATACTACATTTTCCACATTTCAAGATGAAGGTAGAGAGAAGAGAAAACTATAAGAGAAAGTATTCTTGCCACTAACAAATTTTTGTGACATTGGACATGGCAGAAACAGAAGAGAGGTAACTTTTTTACTGAGCTCAGGTAGTAAGAAGAGTACTTATTTCTCGTATCTCTTTCAACTAATTCTCTTAGCGTCTCTCCTGTCTCTGGTAAAGTAATGGCCTTTACTTGTATCCCATTGTATTTAGCTTACAACCCACTCTCTTTAGTTTACATCTATCCACAGTTCTTTTGCTAGGAGTCAATTTTTCTAAGCTTGCTCCTGCTATAGAGAGCATAGCGACTCCATATATCCAGAGAGAGTAGGTGAGTCCAGCTTGCTATTATAGCAGGCTTGCTATAATAGCAAGAAAAGAATGACCATTATTATGCA
>VCNE01015129.1:0-90296 GCA_009869805.1 Oncopodura yosiiana | reverse complement strand
TTCAACCGACTTACTTCGAAAATAGTTTGTTTGCTCCCTCTCGAAGAGATCATTCAAAATATCATCGGTTTATCTGTTGACAAGAGGTGTCAAGAAAGCAAACACAAATTCTGTCGCTTACAATATAAATTAGAATTAGACTTAAAAATAAAGGACTTGATTCCGCACTGCGGAGCAGTGGGCACAACGTCTAGTATATATATATAGACAAGTGAAAAAAACCTCTCTCGTCATCGTGATGTCTCATCGTATCATCTAAGCAAAATATCTACAATGGTTCCACACACAACATTCAACTTGTTCAAGTGTATATAGTTTACTTTGCCTTTCATTTCAACTTATATGTACTTCTTGTCTTATAGAATATACAGAGAACTATTACTGAGCCTAATACTATTCTACGACAACTATTGCTTTTAGAAGAAGAAGAAAGGAGGCTGCAAATGAAATGAGAAGTGGATGAGTGATGAGGTGATTATTACCATTGGCAAGCATAGGATTGTCAATGGGTTTAAAAGATTCTACAAGTGGATCTCGAGTCACTCCTCGAGGACTCTCATCAACTTCAACACCATCAGCAGGTGGTAGTAATTTTTCCCCATTAGCATCTCTATCAGAGCCCATGTTGATCTCTGCGTGAAAGTAGGCACAAGAGAACAAGATTAGCACAACAGTAAAGGAAAGAAAGTAGAGAAAAATATATATAACAAGAAACCAAATTAACTCTTTGCTTTTCTTCTTTAAGAGAGCTAAACTTTTACTCCCCTCTCAAAGTTAATTACAGACTAGTAGTATATTCATTAGTAGTGCATATTGCATTTGTACAAAGATACTATATTTTACAGTATAAATAAATAAAAGAAGTAAAACTTTACCAGAAATATCAATAGTTGCATCCGCATTTCCCATAGCTAATATGAAACAAATATATACAACGGTCATAAAAAAATGAATGAAATATACAACAATTGTATATTTTGACTCACAATTTTGTGAAATACATTTGTAGCCTGTAAAGTCTCTTGGTTCCAAGTTTCGGATCCATAGTCTCATCTTGACACTGTAGTGTGAGAGAATTTCTTCCGTCATGTTGAATTTGTCATTGCCGATTATCATCTCACCTGATGAACATGCAAATAAACAGAGGAGAGAGATTTAGTCTCAAAGAAAACTACGTGACACCTTAGTCATGTAAATCAGCTTTCACTTTGTTTTAAAGAGAGACTGACAAAAGCAAAGCCAGCAAGCTTATATAAGACTACTTCTAGTAAAGCCAAGGGGAGCAACATAGTGAAGTGAGCACTTTTTTGCATTTACATTTAGTTACTCACAATTTATAAAACCACTAAGGTAAAATCTCCTTACCCTATATCTACAATTGGAAATGCGTTTGCTAGAGTTTTTTTCACAAGACACAGTCATTTTCCATATTTTACGTGATTTGAAACTTTTCTTTTTAGCATTCACTAAAACTACTTTATCTATATTTCTCTTTCTCCCTCATGTGTCTCTGTGGTATACTCACTCACTCAAACTCCTACGACAACCTCAAAAATCATTTTCATCAAAGATGCTCTTTACTCTCTGACCTATGATGACGACCTCAGCAATATGCTATGAATTTCAAATCCACCCATGGAGATGAGAGTAAGAAAAATGAATTTGAAATCTTAACAGGTTTACGACGACTACCAATAGAAATAGCTGACAAGGGATATGTGGTCATCAGAATACAGATATGAACCTGTCAACCACATACACAGTGGTATATATGTATATAGTGTTGTCTTTACTTTATAAATCGAATTTTCAACTAAAAATATTTGACCAAAGAGTTTTATACACAAAAGTCTCAGTGGAAAGAAGAAACAGAAAGCAAAATGCTCAAAGGCGTAACTTTGTTGTTTCTCCATTGCATTTTGAAAAGTAGTCACAGAGTCTGTAAACTCAAAGGAAACACAATAAGAGAGAGAGAAAGAGAAAAGCTAAAGGAATGTCATAAGCAGTGAAAGATTTTATGAAGGCAGAGTCATGTTTTATGGCCCGAGATTTTAAAAGAATCAAAAAATATGTAGATACAGTGGACTCTGTCTATAACGTAACGCCAAAAATTTTCAATTTTCTACGTTATAGAGAGAGTGATAAAGACAAACTCTGTCTATACCGTAATTTGGAGAAAAAAATAGCATAATTTCCGTTATAAAGAGAGTCATTGGTTTTTATTTACTATTTGTTTATGTACATATATGGGTAATATGATGCTGAGCGACAAGTAAAGTTTTGCGACACAAGAAAAGTCGTCAAGATTTTAAATATTGGAGAAAGTTTGTCAAAAATGGTAAGAAATATACAAGATAAGGTAGCATTTTGAGCTAATTTACGTTATAGACAGAGTAATTTTTCATAAAATGCCTTTAAATTGTTAAGTTATAGGCAGGTTTCCGTTATAGACAAATCCGTTATAAAGAGAGTGAACGCAATGTATTAACATAGGGAATTGGCCAGGAGACTGAGATTTCTACTAGACAGATTTACGTTATAGAGAGAGTGCTCTGTATTCAGAATTACACCTCAGATAGAGCAAATAAACTCAAAATTTCAGTTTTTAAAACCTAAATGTTAATGAAGTTAGGAAGACCTCAAGTTAATTAATTCTGAATCTATATTTGTTGAATCTTTTGAATCTGAGTCATAAAACATGAGCATCTAGTCAACTTTAACACATAGTTACAGCTTTATAATACATTTTAGCTTTTTTCGTCTCTCTTTTTCCTGCATAGTTATCCCATTGCAACAAATGTAACTGACTCATTGCATACTTTTCTTTTATAATAGCTACTGCAAAAGAAAAGAGATCTCTCTATATATCCCTTTTATATAGCTCTGTACAAAGCTTATCCGAATTTGATGGAACTAATGAGATTTCTTAAAAGGGTATCTTTGTCAATGGAAAAGCAACAGAGAAGAAGAGACGACCACTTGAGTCTACAGAAAAAACATCCGTTCTCTCTCTCTCTTCTCTATTATGATTGTCTAGTCAAACACAAAAAAATACAAACAGCTTCGTCTTCAATTTCACCTAACCTAATTCAGAAATGATTACACACTCTTCTTCTTCTTCTGTCTTGAAGAACACAAACAAGATAAATAGAAGGCAACTTTTCCAGCTCTTCTCTTTTCGCTTCATTCTTTATAGTCTCTTGAACTTGAACATATTGGAGAGAACATAGAGAGTCTCATCTAAACTTTGTTATGACTTTCACCAAAGCCAAGTAGTAGTAGTAATTATTATCTTTTACTATCTTATGGTTTTTGGTAGTGTTAGTGGTTTCATCGATAATTACTTTAGCAGACATTGGCAGTCACACTATTATTATTATTATGAGTTTCTCATAAAACATTTCTATATATAATGGGCTAGATATGTAAAAGAGTTCAATGAGGTTCAAAAGAATTTTCTCAACTTTCAGAAATAAATTTCTTCCTCTTCCTTCTCACCACTTCCCTTCCATTTGTCAATTCAATTTACATAGATATATTTGTGTGTTGGTAATAATGGATTCTCAAACGAGATGCACTTTTGGGTGTCATATGTCACGAAAAAATTTTTTCCTCTTCTGTTGTATTTTTGTTCCCACTCAAAAACTCTTAACAATCATTGAAAACATGCATTTCACAAAAGAAGAGAGAAAAAGTGAATAAGGCAGAGCATTTTTAAAAAGCATTTCTTGACTCTCTCTCTCTACTTGGAAAGAAATAGACAAGAGAGAAAAAGAGCAAGGGGAGAAATTCAGAGAAAGTGTAAAGTAGATAGATAGAACTTTGTTTGTGGTAGCAATAGGTTGTTCTTCTTCTTCTTGGTTAGAGAATGATTTCTACTTGTAAAAGGATGGGCAAGAGAATAGTGTGAAAAATGGTTTTACTACGAAAGTGAGAGAACCCAAGAAAAGAGATCACATTTTATACTTGAAAGTCAAAGTGCATTTTATTATTTTCTTTATACTATGTATGATGTGGTTGAGTCTCTTTTTTTTCTTTTTAGGAAAACGAAACGACAGAGAGACAACATTGAATTGGCACAAATATTGATATGACATCAGAAAAAAAATTCTCATGTCACACTCCTACATATTTCATAACACCTTTTACCTTTAAACCTCTTTACTTTCTCCACAACACACTAGAGACACTTTGTAGGAAGAAAAAAGCTTCTTTCACAAATTCATATAGCATATATATACTATAGCCTTTTCTGTATATTTCTATAGACTTCTATGTTTCTTTCCTATGGGACAGAAAAGTAGCCAAACACATATCTCTTATGTAATCAACCCTTTCCTCACTCACTTTCCTAATAAAAATTCAGTAAGGGTTGTTTTTTTTCTTGTTACATTTCTCTTTGAAGAATAAAGTAATTTTAGTATTTAGAAAAATACTAGGTAGTTAGACCAAGTAAAAAAAGGCTTCTGGCTCTGCATGTAAATCGAGTGAATGAAAGGAATTGATGAAATGTCGTATATATATAAACTTTTGCATATATTGAAGACAAGAGGGTGAAGGATGAGAGGACAACAAAAGAGAGAAGAAAAAACTCTATAATATAATAGCTGATGTTTTCTCTTGTAGACATGTAGAGAGAGAGAGAGCTATCTTTCAACGATTAGAAATGTGTTGGTGGATCTTGTCAGAGAAAGAAAAGGTAGTAGCTTTACTCTATAGTAGATTCTATTCATCTATGTAAAAGATGCACATTCACAACATCCATTCGCGACTATAATACAACAACATACACAACAACATATGGTGAAATTACAAAGTCGGCAAGTCGATCAGAAAATTTTCTGCTTGCTTGACTTATACAGCATACTACGTATATAGCATATATATAAAGGACAAGTTGGAAAATGTTGGGAGAATGAAAGTTTAGAGAGAGGAATGCTTCACAACAAGAGATGTATTACTACTGCATTCCTAAGATGTTTCCCTCCAGCCAAAAAACAGAGTAGAGAACACCGACTTTCAAACTCAACTCGACACACAGAGGAAGAGTAGAAAAAGAACAAAACGAGTTTTACATGCGAAAGTGAAGAAGATTGTTGAGTGTGTATAGGAGAAGCATCAACGCAAAACTAAAGAGTCACAGGCAAATGTTGAAAGCTAGACACGACAACACAACTACTTTTTACTATTTTCTTATTCCTCCGAACTTTTTGTTGTATTTTGTAATACACGAAGCATTACACAACATGTATAAGTATATATACAAATAGAAGAGAACACTACACCCTCGATCTTATTTCTTACAACTATTTTCTCTCACTTTCTCTTCAAAAAGCCTTTTCTCTTTCATCTCTGGGTATAAAATCAATCTGTCGTAATCTCTTGTTTCTCTTCCTCTCTCTCTTCTATCATTTCAATCTCTATCTACATAAGCTTATCACAATATAAAGAGTTCGACGACGTAGTATATATAATAGAAGAGTTTATATACTACCACGTGCCAGGCTGCTACTTGCATCTGTCACTTAAAAGTCATGGTCGCTTATCGCATTCACATTCTACAGGGTAATTTAATAAACAAGGAAGAAATAAGATCGAAAGAAGTGCCAACACAATGCCAAAACAATAATACACTTTGAACTCTATGAGTTGAAGCGCATCTCTCACGTTTTAATAAAAACCAAACATGTATTATATAATTCTTTGGTTATGACATTTTCTCACTTTAATCTTTTTGCCTCAATAAAATAGTTTAGAGTCTAGTAACGATTATTAGAATGAGAATGACAGAAGACGCATCTGCAAAAATTCAATTTAAGAGAGAGAGAAAATGTTACGATATACACTAAAAACTTTGCACATTATCATCATGTGTATAAGAAGAGAAAGTGTGTCGACACTAAAGTGAGAGAGTGAGTCACATATTTTCAATGTATTATTTTGCATTTCGTTATATATATATATATATAGAAAGTAGAGAGATATCTTGTATTCACGATCACATCAGTCCAAACTTTGTTAGATATAAGACTCTGTTGCTACTTTATACTTATTTCATCAAATTCAACAAAAGGAACAGAGCAACGAACGATGAGAGAAAACCCATCTAGAATACCAAATATTGATAAGCAGATATAATCCTTGTTTCCCCTTTTGTACTACTATAGAAAAGATATGCAATAGAAAACATTGTTATATGTAATACTTTACGTAATATGACTACTGACAGAATACTAAAAACACTAAAAGTACATCGAATGTATGAGGTAATGTAAAACCTTATAGCATTTTAAACTTTCTAGAAAATTCCTACGTTCCTACTTTTCTGATGTTGATATTCATATTGATCTTTTTTGTAATGTTGAAATATTTTTCGCTCTTACAATTTCACATGAGGAATTTTTAGAATAAGGATATATAAAGCCCATTATGAAAATGAAACGAAAAAGAAGTAGTTTTTAAAACAGATAATTACAATAGAGCACGAGATGAAAGGATGATGATATGTGTAGTAGAGAGAAAGAGAGGAGCTAAAGAAATAGATGAATGATGAAAGAGGATTATAGTGCGTAATGAGGTTAGTCAGAGATGATAATCGAGTCAACTACAAAGGGCAAAGTGTGCTGTTTGAATATTTGTTGTGTTGTGTAATAATGAAGGGAAGTAAAGACGGAAGAATGTATATAATACACAGTAGAAACATCAACAACACACATTATTATAACAATAACTAAGAATATTGATGTCTGTATAAATTATCATGTGCTGAAAGCTAACTCTCTAGTCTCTATATGCAGCAATATTACAATAGGCAACAAAATAATAATGCACATGTGTTTTAAGCATGAATGAAGAACTTTAGTAAGAGTTACTTTAAGCGTTGCTCTGCTGTTATAAATAAAAGGGGATGAGGTTTATATAGTGAGCGTATATATAAAGATGCTTCAGGATGAAGTTTAATTATGCCTGAAATGAGTTAGCAGGAGAGTTTGGTTAGAGAAGGAATGTGCAATGTGCTTATTGCTTTGCTATATGCCAACGTCATTCTTCGATATAATGTGTGTATAAGTAATACATTGTGGAGAAAATGCATTTTAGTCTTTCTCTGACGGTTTTGGCTACATTATACTCTCATCTCACTTTAACTTTGTAGAATCATTCAACATTCCACACTCTTTAAGCCTTCTAAAGCACATAGCTCTCATTATTTTAGCATCTGCAGAGCTACACACTTTCTCTTTGCTCTGTACGTTCCAAAACTAGCGGTACGATCTTTAACATATAAAATAAATATACTGATCATATTAAGGAAAATGTTCTAACTAGCAATCGAACGTAGAATATCCTTTCTATATTAAAAGTTGTTTTCCTGCTACACAAACGACGGACGTTACTAAAATATACTTTTTGATAATTATATAGTGAGTATGATCATGTATCACTTTCCTTTAGATGTATCCTATTGCCTATTTTACCCAATTTGAAATCTCTGAGGCATTGAAGCAGGCGACATGACACCGTCACGATGTATTCACTATATATAAGGTTCATGAACGTAGAGAATTTATAAACACTCAAACTGTCATGTTAACATAGACCTCTAGTCTCTATCTGTTCTTGCTAATTAAAACACGTGAGTGATATTTAATATTTGAGTCAATAGAAGAAGAATGATGATCTAATTATTGTACACACAAAAAGTAAATTAAACAAATTAGTCTCGTTTTTTGACTAATGGCTATATGAAAAACAAATAATAAAATGCAGCACAGGTTTGACTCTTTGAGAGGAAATTGAGTGCATAAAAAAGAAAAAACCTTGAAAAGTCTTGGAAAGTGAGAATTGATGAGATATTTGGGATTGTAAATAGGTTAATTTGCATATTTGGCAAGAGAGTGATGATTTTTCAAATGAATAAATGGCTCAGAGTCCAACCTTTTGCATGTTTTTAACTAAAGGTCTTTTCCACCCTAAATAGTACAGATTACAGATATATAGAGAGTGGAAATCATTGCATTCGACGTAATACACGCATTTCCAATTTCAATCTTTACGCATTTTCTGAATATTTGCCAGTGGCATTATTAATAGTTTGACAAATTGACATTTACAAAAAAGTTCTAAGAAGATGACGATGATTAAGCTCTGACAACACTGAGATAGGATGAAGCAATTTTAACATTCAGCTACAGTAAAACACATACTTTGATCTTTCCGAGGTCTTCCATAGTCGTCACCAACTATATTTGATTTAATCATACAATAAATGTTGCTTATTTACAAAACCTACTTTATAATGACGAGACAAGCAAGTTTTTATAATAGCATAGTCAGTAGCATTAAACTACATGCCTCAAAAAAATGACAGCATATTGACTTAGTATCACATACCGAGTTGATTACCTGATGTTTCCTTCATCCAATAATTGATGGCTTTTGGCGAAGCTTCTGTAAGAGTAACAACAAATATATATATATATATCTCAATGTTTACGTTTCAAAGCTACTGCATAATAAAACTGACCCGCTGTACACTCAAGAACAACAGAGTCTCCTCGACGTGCACCAATCATTTGCTCTCTTGAAGAAATTGTAGGATGAACTATGTTTAAAAGAAAATAAGAATTCTGTCATTGTAAGTAGTGTTGTAATTTCAACTTTTGCGTCAGTGTCAATGTTAAAAGAAGAAGAATGCAGTCAACTATTTACTATAGTTTAAAAGGTTTCGTTGCATTTCTTTCAAGAGTAAAGAAGAGAATGTTATGCATTTCTTCTTTCTGTCTAGTGTGCACATTATATGACACAAGGAAGAAAGTCATTTATGATAATGTACCACTAGAGTAAATAAGCTATATAAGGTGAAAGCTGTAATCTGCATAGAGAGATAGTTGAGCTGTTATACTCTTTATACAACAACTTCCGTTCTAATCAGAGTAAGTGAAACGCGTCCCAAAAGGGCAAAGTACAGGAAAGTCTACTTTTTAACTTTACTCTATATTTCCAGCTGAAAACTTTACAGTCGTTCATATCTAAAACTCTTTACGAAACTTTTACACACGGCTATTCCTAAAACGTGATTTTCATTTTCATCCCTTTCACTAGCACAAACTTCTATTATTCTCATAGAGTCAAAGTCTGTTTTTGTTAGATGTGTCCTTGTACTCCTTTTTCTAATGTTAGAAAGCACATTGGGATTTGGCTGTAGAAAAAGTTTCTTTTCTGCAATTTGAAACTCATCAGTTTTAAAATATCTGTTGTGTATTCTGTTCTTCTCTCTTTTCTACAATCGTATCTAACATATAGTGCTATGTAAGAATATATTTGTTAGAAAAATTCACATAGTGGAAAATAGGTCTTTTAAAGATGCATGAGCAGCATTTTGTATATTGATTGAAAATAGTTTCTGTCAAAAGCATATTCTCGATCTCTGTGCTTCCTTTACTTCAATAATAATGTATTCTACATATCATCTTTTCCTTGGATGCTCACAACAGATATTGCTAATTAAGATTATAGTAAATCATATGTAAACAAAAATCTGGGGTAATAAAAGACACTATGCTGTTTTGCGACAGATAATATTTTCTTAAAAGAAACTTTATATGATAGCATATGTGTACATTGCAGGAAGATATAAATAGTTTAGAAAGAAGAGGAAACACCATATGTAAAAAGTTTGTGAAAAGTATTAATCTGAGATGAGTGAAGGAATGTCTGTCTATATGTTAAAGAAAAGTTTGAAAAGAGGGATGCTACTTTGACTATCAGAACCAAACTCGTGCACCTCTCTTTCTCTCGCATGAGAAAAGAATAATAGAAAGCATAGAGAGAGAGAGAGCGACGACCCTATTCATATTGTGATGATGTGCATCACCAACCAAAAAAGGCATGAAGAAGAAAAGTAGTGCATCATACACATTGTACAAGAATCATATATAGATAGACTTTCTCCCTTCAAAAAAAGTTTTACAATGCTATATGCTATATACAACAGACTTTTCAATTTTGATTAATGGACAATCTTGTCTCTATTGAGTGACTTATTTCTTTTTAAAAGTCAAACATCTTTCACCAAATTGTTTTCTGTTGAAGAAGCAGAGCAAAGGAGAACATCGTTGAAAGTCTTTAAACTCAAACTCTAAAAGGAGGAACCAAAAGTGTGTGTAAAGTAGAGCGTTTCCTTACGCATACAAAAACTTTCTTTTGCTCAAAAAAACTATGTACGTGATTCTTGGTGTGTAAATCTGGTGTAATGAAAAATTGTCTTTTGTAAACTTAGTATAAATTAAGAGAAATACTTACAATGTACAGAAAGGTTAATTCTTTTACTAACGCTGGCTGTAAGAGAGAAATAGAAAATTATAATTAATATATTGCAGTTGGCAATTTAAAATGCTTTAAATATTATTTACGTGGGACTCCGTTGGATGCAATGCATAAATATGCTCCCATTTCACTACGTGTTATTTTGGGTAAATTCAATAGTTCGCCATCGTAAGATTTCACTAAAAAACGAATCAAAATAAGAATTTTACATTTTGCCTCATATAGTGTGCTATGTATTGTGCATACCTTTTCTTTTGCCTGATTGTCCTTGCCCTTCTTTAAGAATAATTTGACTACCATCTTCTTTTTTCCAAGTAATTGTAGGCTGTAAGAAATTTTTTGTCATCATAATTTTACTACACTTCAAATTCATTGCATAATGCATCTTATAGTACCTTAGGGTAGCCTTTAGCTTTACATGATAGTCTTGCAGTACCTCCTTCTCTGACCATTTGGTCACTTGATGTATCTTCAGAAAGAATGTCAGGGGGAATTACAACTTCTAAGTATGCCATCTAAAAACCAAACCACAATCAATAACATTAAAACCATTTCACTCAACTCATTGTCTCTTCCTCATTAAAACAAAGATTTAAGCTAGCACTCAAATTCTTACATAGTATAAACACTAATACTTGAGTAGACACAGAGACAATTATAGACCAGGCCACAACTAATACAGGCAATTACGCTCACTAAGTTGTGGTAAATAACTAATCTACTCAACTCTCAACATCATCACTTTCTCTATAATTTTCTGACAAGCTTATTTCTAAGAGGAATTCTGTATTATTAAACAAAAGTATTAGATAAATTGCTAGATATTATTGAAGATAATTCTCAGTACTTTTGTAAATAAATGAATTTCTCTATGCGTCATCCGTCATTTTATGTTTGAAAATTCAAATCCTGCTTTTAGCTCGAAAACCTCAATGCATAATGAAAAAAACATCGAAAATCTATTCAACTCTCGCTTAAATATATTTTTTCATAACCGTTTGACATTCAAATGCAGACTTTATAAAGCTTCGTCAATAATTACTAACCTGGCTTTTGGGCTTTTCCGTATTTAGTTGGCACATGTAAAATCCTCTATCGGAGCGTTGAACTGACTTGATATGAAGTGTCCATGTAACTATAAGTAAATAAAATATTATTGAAAATACAATGCAAAGTTATACATTAGTTTTTTACCAACCTTCATCATTTTTTGTAACTACAAGTCGAGCATTATTTGATATGACTGTATCATGTATCGCAAGAATGGCTTTGGTATCTTTGAGAATCCAGGCAATCTGAATATATATATGAAACAAATCAAGTATATCATCTAATGAGTATTCAACCAGATTAGTCACGTTTGAATATAATACATCATCATGTAATCATTGAAACACTTGCATGTATCATGTCTCATAGGATTTTCCTACAGTGGTGAAAACATATTTATATTGCAACCCTTTCCACTTTCACTGTAGAGACATGACAGAAAAAAATCTATGAAGTCCTACAAAATGCTGCAATGCTCTCTCCCTGACTGCAATGTTAGACAAGTCTTATGGTCAGAGGCAATAGTTACCTAATCACATTTGATACAACCTAAACACACAGAACTCTCACAGTAGAAAACTCTTTTAGAGAGGAAGAAGAGCTAATACTAGACTTCTATTCCTCCAACGCATATTGTAACAAGTCAAAAAGTTTTAGTAATAAATCACCCAATATGTAATACAATGGGAGAAAGTTTTGTCATGTATTAATTAAAATCTCCAAATATTGTTATTCCTCAACACTATATAGACTTTATAAGCTAACTAAAGTCACCTTATGAATACTGATTCTATTTTCATTACCATTTCACTCAATAAGCTCGTCAAAAACTTCAACATTCCTCTAGTACTCTTTCACTACAGCTAGCATTAGTTCTTTCTGTTGTCTTTTCTCTAGTGTTGGAGAAGAAAAGTGTACACAGTTTTAAATCAAATTTTCAAAACTTATACTTAATATATTTCTTCTCCCCTCAAAAACTATTCATAATGTCCAGAGAGAAGAACATTATTCACCCTTACACAGTTGTATAATTACATTGTGACTTTGACATCTTAGTTTCATATCTCTTTTCTCTTCTGTTAGTTTTCTCTATTTTCTGGCACAGGTCACAACTTTTTATTATATAACCCTTAGGCTATCACTGACCCACAAAAATTGCCATTAAATTTAGAGACTTACACGATGATAGTTGAGATTTTCCACCTGAAATAACAGGAGAAAAAAATTGCATCATAGAGAAAAACTGCATCAAATAAATTGTTAAATTACACGTGTAGCTCTTACCATACACGTAAAGCTGGCTTCTTTCCCTTGAACCACTGTAACATTCTTCAGGCCACCGATAAAGATAGGTTCTTTTTCATGTCCTATAGAAGTCAGAAAAGTAAACAAGGATAATTACTACATGTGGTGGCACTCCGTGTTACGTAATAATCAGCTCTTGTCAGCACATTTAAACACTTCACATACTCTGTCTCTCTACATTTTATATGGTAGTCCTATATTGCATCAAGTTATCAAGTTAATTGGTTGAAACTACATAGTCGACAATGCACAAAAACAACATGTAGAAAATATATTCATGGTGCAAATGTCTTTTGTCATGCAACCTTACGTCAGAACAGAAATGTCATGTCATGCAAAATTTTCTCTCACTTTTTCACCCTTACCCAAAACAACTCACACATGTTACACTTGTTCAATATATATCTACTACAACTATTTTCAATTTATTCTCCTCTTTCCACAAAACAGTAGAGAGTAGAGAAATGTAGAAATCAAATTACAAACTTTTGTCATCTCTCTCCATATATAAAGATTTATCATTGTGACAGAGAGTAAAGTTTTTATACATTTATGAGCCATAAATAAATGATTGATTTCATATTCAGGGATTTCTGCTATCTCTCTCCAATAACTAGCGGCCCAATTATGATAACACAACAGATGAGATTAAATGTAATAAAGAAATATTTGATTAGTAAGGTATTAAACAAAAAACATGACATGGGAATCGAACCTAGAACTTTCTTTACGACTAAATCAAGTACACACGACAGACATTCCTAAAATATTATTTCTGATGATAATTTTATTCGTATTCTGTATTGATAATACAGTAGTAGTTTTGAAATTGAGAATTGTTCTATAGCTGTCATCATAAGAAAATGATACATGTAAGTTTACAAGTTGGATAATACCTTTTACACAATGTGAGGAAGTTGAGATTACCGTATGTTTTTTTGTGTCATAGTCCCAAGGGCAAAAAAAGAAGAAGCGATCTTTGTGATTTAACATGAATGAACTTTCTCTCTCATTTCTGAGTAAAAAAAATCTCTCTGATAAAGCGTTGAAAATGGAATTGAGGGGACGTAGCTGTGTGATGACAAAAATGTGTGAAAATTGTAGCTCTGGGTCCAATCCATTGCAAGAAAAGTCTTTAAGACTTTGACTTGAACGACGACACAGTAAGCATAGACAGTCAAGGGACCAATACCTAATCTAAACTCACCAACACTATGATTACAAAAAAACTTCATATATGACTACATCACTTTCTCAAACACTTGTTCTTTTTTCACTCTCTTTTTTTTCGACCAAACCATGAAGTTCTTCTTTCCATTTTTTCTACTCAGAAGAAGAAACCTTCTTGTCAACTTTTGTGCTATAGGCAATTTCAAGCATAACAATCTTTTTTTTCTTCCACTGCATTTCCCAATGGCATGTATAAACTAACAAAGGTGATTTCCCTTATTTACACTAGTAGAGAAATTGTCATAAAAAAACTTTGTGTTCCTAGTTGTATCATTTTTGTCTTTTCTCTCTCTTTGACTTTCTTTTTGCTCCTAAAGATTTTTTTGAACTAAATGTACCAACTAAAAGGAAACTATTTAGCACGAGTAAATACAATTGCACTATTTCATGATTTATATACGATTCGCTTTATCATAGCATTTCTATGTAAATTCCATTTTAGTGTCCATTAAACGTAGAAAGTCTAAATTCTGAATGCAGTTATGAATTAAGGTTACACTTGTAACATCTAATGAAATGACATAGAATTCTGTAAGTAGCTTTTGTTAGGGGTGCGTAAAATGAGTAGAATCAATTAAAACTTGTGGGCATAAAGGCAAAGCAAAGAAGAGAGGAGAAATTCTCTCTCTCTCTCTTACTACTCTGTGAACATATACAATGTACTGAACTGTCTTAGCTAAGATGTCCCTAGAGCCCTTTTTGTGTTTCGAGTAATAAGAGAGAGAGAGTTTCAAGTCACACAGAGTGTTCACATTCCATATCTCTTTTGCGATCTCACAATTAATAATACTAGCTGTCCTACAAAAACGTGAGATGCATCTAGCATCTCTTCTCTCTCTCTCTTCTTAATATAATAAGCTTTGGAATGTGAAGCATCCTCTACTCTTCTAATAATTTTACATGGAATAACATCCTATTTTCTATTATCCTTCTCTTCACTTTCCGCCTCTTCCCTTCTTTTTAGTTTCAACTCTTCTTCAACTCAACTCTAAAAAGGCACACATTATTTTAGACCTAGAAGATATATATATATATATATATTCTTCGTCGTCCAAAAGACTAAAAAGGAATTTTTGGAAAGATTCTTAGTTTGTAGTGCAAAACTCTTAAAAAATTCTTTACTTTTACTTTTTCATATGTTGAGATATATAAAGAAAGATGACGATGCTCATTCTAGCCTAGATTTTCAAAGAATTGCACAGTAAAAATTTTCCGAGGGCTATTTTGTTGGAGTCTCAATGTTTAAAATAATTGTTTTTTCTTCTAAACAGAGAAAAAAAGCTCTTGAAGAAGAGTTTGAAGTTGAAAAATATGAAATTTCTTAAATATTTGTAAAGAGATTGCGAAAATTCTTGAGCAAAGATTTGTTAGAACTTGCTTTGATATTTTGACTAATTACTTTATTCTCAGAATAGCTTCAATTCATTTCATTGCCTTTAGCTCTATATACAGGAGTTAGATAGTACAAAAGCTTTACCTGTGAATTCAATATGAGTTCAATTAAGCAGATGGCAATGACTTGACTCAACGCTGCTTTTCACTCAACTGAAAACTTAAGCTAATATATTTTGTATTGTATGAAGGAAGAGTTGATAACGTGTTGAAAACAAAAGAATCTCTTTCTTAGAAGAAATCTTATAGAGTTTTAAAGGAAGAATAGAAAACTTTAGTAAAACTTTATTTTGTAGTTTTCAAAAGAGAAGGTGACACACATGGTGCAAAAAAGAAAGATATATAATACTTGAGTAGAGCTCGTTTAAATAAAATTAATCGTGAAACTGATTGTGAGAGTTTCTCACACAGGTTAATTATTTCTGCTCCCTTGCTTTTTCTTCAACTCATATTACTTATTATATATCTTTAGCAAAACTCCTTGTTAGTTTAGTGTAAGATGCGTGCATAAACTCAAGTGAAAGCAACTTTTCACAGCTTAACGTCTTTATATTCTTTTCACTTTTCCGTTGTTAGCAAATGTTACTACAACTCAAGTTTCTCTCTCTTTCTATTATGTATGTAGCTCTAAACCATTGTTTTCTTTCAAAAGTGTCGTTGTACTTTGTATACACTATTAAAATATCAAGAGATGAGAAAAGTCACAAAACTCTCTCTCTCTCTCGTGCTTTTCTATACTGTAAGCCAAGAGAGTCTTCTAGTTTTGTGACTCTGTGACACCGTGTGCAAGAGAAAGGCACAAGCTATAGAAAAACAGAAGGCAATTAATCTGTAGTTATTATTATTGAAAGTGAAACTTGTCGTCGTCGTCAGCTCTGCAAATTAATATCTTTCATTTGTTTCAGTCATGGCTAGCCACCAAGTCAGTTTGTGTTGTAAAATCCTAACTTAGACTCAGAATTGAATGCTATGTTGAGTAATTCATTGTGTTTTATATTTCTTTGGGAGACTTTCTCTCTTTCTCTCTATTTTTTTATACAGCATGTGACAATGACGGGAAGTTGAGTGAGTAGACAGAGGTTAGAATGCTACAGAAAGAGAGAAAGCTACTCACTTTACAGTGAAATTTGTTTATAACAAAATTATGTCTATACCGGTGAAACTTAGACTTACGGATATCAAAAGCCTATCTAAATACATTATATTGGTTTCCCTTATGACAATATTCTCTCTATAACAGTAATTGGACCAAAATGGCAATTTTAGTTGCACATTTTGCTATTTTTAATAAAAAATATGGCGTGATTTCTGTAAAAGTTTCTATAATCTTTGGTTTATAAGATTGTTCTGTCTATAAGGATTAAATTTGTTTGAATCTTATAGACAGATTCAACTGTAGTTGTATATAGTACAAAAACCTCGAAAAACTAATAATACTTTGAAAGTGAAAGGGGAGAGACTGAAGAGAAGATATTGATCTTTGACTTTGACACCCTATTGTAAAAACATCTCCTTACCTTTGAAAGAAGAGAGAGACTCTTTCTATAACAAAATATGTGATGAGGATATAATGCAACACAACTAAAAAAAGAAATAGTGTGTGCTAACTCAAGTATGTAGCAAGTCAAGAATCTCAAAAGAAATTCTATACACACTGTAACTTTCTATTGTAACTACTGTAACTAGTCGTTATAGGTTATTGCCACAGAATCTTGTTAGAAGTTATAGTTGTCTGGTTGCATCAAGGGCAATATATATTTCCTTTTTGTGGTAAGATAATCCTTAGTGCAAAGCTTGAGTTTCTCATGGGATACAGGATAGTGTGTATCTCACCCAGATTTTCTCTTTTATGTGTCATTGCATCTTCCTCTTAGATTATTAGCTTCATTGTTAACGAGACAAATTGCTATTAAATGCTACGCTACTCAACTTCTACATAAAGAATATACTCTTGACAGAATATGAGTTTATTAAATTTTTTTCCTCATATCTTCAGCATTAATATAGTTTAAGATTGTTTTAGAAAATTTTTGATAGTAACGGTGAAATAATATTCTTTTCTCTTGCGACGAGAGAGTTAATGTAGAAAGAGTTAGAAAAGTACGATTAGTAGACTTTCTCTCTTTCGTCCAGCATACAACTCGTGGTCCAATTAAAGAAACAGCCGGTGAAAAAGTCCATTAAGAGACTAAACTTTTCCTATTCGTATTCATTACTTCAACAGATGAGTAGTTAGAGGAAAACCTAAGAAGAACGACGAGGAAGAAGAAAAGTAAAGAAAAGTGTAGCAAGGAAAAATATTCATTCATTCATACTCCAACTAACCCAATCTCCGTCAACTCAACCCCTTATATGTGATACAATCACGAGAGCGACTTTTATGCAACATAGTACATGGCAAAGAATAAAAGAAATGTACATGAGGAAAAAGAGAAAGAAAGACGTAGTGGAAGAAAAGAGTTGAAGTTTAGAACGTAAAAGATTAAGAGAAGAGAGAGAGAGTGGACTAAAAACAGTCTAATTTTACATGAAGGAAAGAGAGAGGCGAGCGAGTGGGACTAATAATAATAATATTTCTGGCACATATAAAAGATGGGACTTTTGGGAAAGATAAAAAGATAAAAACTTTTCTACTCGGAAAAATATTTCCTACTCTCTTCCGCTTTTCTTTTTCTCTGATTCATTTTTATTAGCAACCGTTTTTCGTTGTCGCAAGACAACTTTTCTTTTCTTAAACTACTAATTCTACTACGACACTTATTATTTGCTAGAGTCAAGTTCACCGTTATGTAATTAGCTTAGGTATATGTATATATAGTATATATAAAGTGATAGTAAATAATATGTAGTCAATACTGCACCTTTCTTACCTGACACTGAACTGAGAGTAAGCACAATCAGTTGCAATCCGCACATTACCCCGAGCAGTTTCTATTTAATCAAAAAAGAGAGAGAAAAAATATTTTAGTATGTATAAACTTTTGGCAAATATGAGTTTTTGATATTTTGTTGAGTGTCTGCAGAGCAGATGTGTTTCATAATATTTATTAAATATTTTGTGATGTAATTCATAGTTTATGTGCTAATAAACTGAAACATTTGAATTTAAACTTTTTAAAGCTTTTATTTTATAAGAAAGTATATAAATAGCAGTGTAATAAAACGTGTGGTAAAACTACTTATGAGTATAGTCGTAGTAAAAACAACAAGAGCAAGTTTCGTTTCAATATAAGGAAAAGCAATATTGTCTCGTCGTCTTGATATAATCATAAGAACAAGTTTTTACAATCTTTATACAAGCATGTCGATTCAAATTGAGAACACAAAAGGAAAAAGAAGGCAGAAGAAAATACGATTATCATCATTGAAGAAAGAGGATGAAAGTAGTAAACAGAGAACGATTCAAACTCTTTGGGGTTATAGATACTTTCAACTTTTCCAAAAAAACATATTGAAGAGGCAGAAGGAGAAATCTCATTAAAACATCTTTTTCTCTAGATAGGAAAATGAGATTGTTGTATGTTTGAAAAATAAATAATTCTTTACAGCTGTGTTTATGATTTTCGCACAAGAAGAAATGTAAATACAACAACTCGTAACAAACAAACTCTTAAAGTAAAAAAAGAAGAGGAGAAGTAGCAGCTTTTTCATTTCATTTGGTATTACTAAAATATGATACTTTATACTTATGATTTCTTTTATGATGTGCACCATACCGCAACCTTTATATCATATAAGCAGATGCAACAATAATACTCTCAACTACTTATGATATGAGACTATACAAAACAAACTATACGAGGCAAGCTGATAACTACTATATAGGATATTCATATCTAGTTTATAGGAAAAACACTCAGCTTTCTCCTACTACATCATAACATTTCAATCCCCTAAGATCTTCTCTTTACAAGTGAAACCTTTTATAGTAATCTGACAAAACTTTTCTCTTCAATCTCTTGTTTCCCCACAACTCGCAACAGCAACCCTCCTTTCTAAGTTTATATCATACTTTCCCTTTTATAGAAATTCACAATTGTTTATAAACATTTTATACTAACTTTACTTTACAGGTGTGTGTTATTTTCTGTCAAACAAAATTAAATCTCTTTTTCACTTCTCTTCTCAACAAGTTTTCAATCTTCCCAATTGACTTTTTTGACATACTTTTTTTTGTAGAGAACTTTTGATTATTCTGTATTGTAGCATATTCCCTGAATTATGGCAAAGATCGTCTGAGACAAGTCATAAAAATTGTGAAAGATTTGAAGAAAAGTGAGTGAAATCATCAAAAATTTACTACTACTACATGGAGGAAAGCAAGTGAAAATTGGAGTTGTAAGTAAAAAGAGTAAGTAGTGTAAGCGCTGTGAGAGCACTACATAAAATAAGAAGACGAGTGAAGAAAAGAAAAAGGTTAGATGTGATTCATATGGATATATAGAAAGTTCATAATGCTCAATTCTCCTCACGTCTCAACTCAATCATCGCAAAGGGGTAAGAAAAGAAGAACTTAGCTCCGCACAAAATCCTTGGGTGAAAATCGTTCAACTCTCTTCTTTTTTCTAGAGTCGTTTGGTCAACTCTCAATATCTATTTTTTTACTATACATAAAGTCCTATGTTTACAACAGCGAATGCAATTCCGCACAAAAGTGCATTCATCTCTATTCCAATTTCCAAAAGCGTCTCACCCTTGTCATATTTGTTCTGCCCTTTGCTTACAATAACTAATAGTGAAATCTTCTAATTGAGTGTCAACAGAATATAAAGAATGACCATCGTATTTCCGCTCTCTCATACATCATCTTCTCATAAAGATGAGAAATCCGAATTTTTCCCCTATCACAATATTACTTTTTTGACTTATAAACTTTTTTATGCTCTAGTTGCTCTACTACAGAAATAGAAGAAACACTTTACTTCGTCTTAGATATATATGTACAATATGTTTATTTTAGTGTGTGTTGCATGTTGTGAAAAGTTTGAGAATTCATCACCGGAAGTATCATAGCTTGGGAAAAGCAGTTTCATAAATTTTCATTGGGTATCCAAAAGCTTCCGGGAGAGATCATATATATATATCTAGAATATGCTAGTAATACGATTCATTAAACTAAAACATGTATGAAATGAGTTTAACTGTGCTTTTAGTCTGTAGAAAAGAAAATTATCATCGTGTATCATTTTCAGTATTTGCCTAAGCTACCTGCAGAGTCTTCCTCATCAGGTATAATACTAAACCTTTCTCTTGTTTTCTATAAGAGAAAAGCTTTCAGAGAAAAACGAATTTATGAATTGAATTTGACTTTTCATATAAAAAAAATCTATCCACTAAACTTCTTTATGGGATACTCATCTTTTCCAATATTGAATTTGTACAGAAACCAAAATGATAATAGTGGAGAGCGATTAAGAGCAGAGACATGAGAAGATCAATCATAACTTGATAATTTTAATTGAAAACTCTTTCCTCTTGAAAACAACACTATAAACTTATATACTATGAGTGCGTAATAATAATAGGACAGGATATGCACACGCACAGAGAAAGACTTTAGAGTAATCTCATTAATTTAATGGTTTTTGAGTGTTTGGTGCCAAACAAATGCCGTCTCTGCTTCTCAAACTGCTTATTCTAAAGTATATATAGAGTCAGAGAAAGTCTTGTTGTACTATTCTTGTAACGAGAAGTTCCGGGACGGATGTTACATCCTTTCCCAACAATAACACCCCACAATGTATAATAAAAGGCTTTGTATTATTTCTACATCTAAGCCACACACATAAGTTGAGAGAGAGAGAGAGAAGAAGAAGAACTATTAGGAATTAGGAATTTAGGCCATGATATACTATATAGAGTTCTTGAGAGAGCTTTTAGATTGCTCTTTGATCCTTTGCCGTTAGTGAAGAGAGTTAGCTCTTTACTTATCTAAACACCCATTAGTGTTGTGTAGAAAAGGCTCTTTAATATTCCACAACAATTGTGTTGTGCGATCCATGTCAAGTCAATGTTCAAAGGTTTATATTTATTATTGTCTTAGAATTCTGAGAAGAGCACGACGAGAATTTAAAAGAATCAATTTGTTTATTGCTTTTAAAATCTCAGGAGCAAAACTCATATTAAAGAGATATGACAGTATTGATAGAAAGAAAATTTTGTATTGAAATAAGAAAATTGCAACAAGTCTGAAAAAAGAGAGAGAAAAGATATCTTGTTGAAAATTTTAAAAAGAGAATGGTTGATTAGAGAAACTGGTTGTAAAGTAAGAGAGAAAGATAGTCATCATTGAATAGAGAGATAAGCAGATTAGAAAAGAGAAAGCCGATCTTCTACATTATGTAGTTGAAGCCAAGCCCTCTTTCTCAAATTAAAGTGGTGCTGTTTTAATCCCTTATCATCTGAGAGAGAAAGTTGTGTGTTAGAAGCTTTACATTGAAACTTAGAACGAGAACAAGTCTTTCAACTCCTTTTCTCTACACCTGAACTTGTATACAGTCGACTCTGTCTATAATGCAACTTTTTATATTATCTGTTTTCTGGCTAATTGCCTATGTTAAAACATTACGGCCATAACGAGCTTGCCTATAAAAAAAACCTGTAACGTATTCACGGAAAGATGTTTATGAAACTTTGTTCCGTCTATAAGGAATTATGGATAGCGCAACCTCACCTATGTTAAAACTTGTAAACTTTGCTAAATTTTTAAAACTGTGCAACTTGTAGTTAGAATCTCCTTATAACGAACATATAAAACTATTTATTCCAAATTAGAGAGAGAGAGTTGGTGTATAACTATATAACAAAACTCTTCCTATGATATCTCTACGTTATAGTCAGATTTCATTGTATCTGTAAATTGACAAAAAGTCAACAGCAGTATGCATTATAAGGGATGTTCTTCTTTGCCAGTGAGTGAGTTAGACTTTCTGCCACCGTCAGCCAAACGTCCCAAAGGTCTTTTCACTTCTTTCTCTATAAACTTGTTTTCCCTTTGCTGTTGTATGTATCTTCTTCTCGAGCTCTCAACTACTATCATGTCTCGCTCTGTTTCTCCTTTCTTGGCTGAATATAACAAGCTTTCTGTTACAATATTAGAGACTACAAAGTGGTTACAACCCTTCCGCTCTCTCTAGCTTTGAAATTATCGCAATCTCTTTATATGCTATTCTTTTTATTTGCTTATGTGTTTTCTTGCTACATTTACTTCTACCTCAGAATGTTTTTTGTAAATATTTAACAACAAACCAAAGGAAAAAAACAAGAAGACTTGAAGGGGTGAAAAGTAGAGACTTTTGGCATTTGGTATTTATGCCTGTTTCATAATTAATAAGAGACATGTCTACTAAGCTACATATAAATAATTAGTAGTGTAGTGTTAGAATCAGAGTTCTCTGCAAAACCTTGAGCTCTTTTGCTCCATTTTATTTTAAACTTTTGCTTCTTTCATAGTACCTAAAAAAATTTCCAACTCTGAAATATTTCTGTTGAACAAGTGAGTTTTTCTCAGTCATTTTTCATATCCGGTTGCTATCTTTTTTCTCTTACATAGCAAAGAGTTGTATTCATTTTTGTTCACTCACTCACTTAGTCTAACTAACAATTTCTCTGGAACTTTGCTAGCAAGTCTAAAGAATCAGGTAAGACTGCCCTGCCCTTCCGGTAGAAAGCATTAGTTTTTCTACTTATATATATTATATATGTGCCATATTTTCACATTTTCTGTTTTTTTTATCTTCTCTTTCTCTCTCTCTACTTTGTTACTACATGAGAAACAGGATCTTATAAATACATGAAGAAGGAAAAGTATACATAAAAAAACAGTGTTCAAAATTGTAGAAACACACGTCATGTCTTCTTCTCATGACAGCCAACTTCTCACTGAATATAAATATACATGTAGACATATTGTATAATAAATATTTCACTCGTGCCATGTTAATGTCAAAGGTTAGGTTAGAAGTAGACAGTGTCAGAAATCACTTTAGAAAAAATTTTTTTTCAAGTATAAAAACTTACCTTGCAAGACATTGTAGATTTTCACGTGGGTAATGTGAAACAAAAATCACAGAATAAATTTCACTCTCACTGTCTCACTCTTGGGACAATTGTAATATAAAATATATAGCCAAAGTATAATATATATAATAGTAAAATATATTTATGACAATCTGTAAACAATTCTTATCAATTTGTCACATATCGATAAGAAAAATTATAAAGGGTGAGTTTACTGTTGTCACAATATTTTTCATTGCTACTATATTTAGTTTAGTGTAGTGACATTTCTCTTGTTATGTCACCACTTTCGTTGACACGTTTCACTTGGTCACATTTTCAACCCCCTACAACACAGAGGACACTTTATGTATTTTCTTCTCAAAGAGAAAAGTAGAACTGAAGTGAAAATTTTTTTATAAGCACGATGCTGTTTTTTGTGTGAATTTTATTTAGAATTATAGTTAATTTGGTAGGGAGAAAGTGAAAGGGTCATGGTTTTCTTTTGGTGTTGGAGTGAATGAGGGCAGAATGAGAATGAGAGTGTTGCCTTGATTGAGACACAGAAGAAAGATGAGAGAGAAATGTTAGAATATGAGAACGTGAGAGTAACTGCGTGTGAGTAGACAGAAGAGAGAGAGAGAGAGAAGAGTTTCAGAAAACTAGAGTTGTGAAGATCAAACGTATACGATGGTTTGTAAGAAACATATGCCGAAATGCAATGTTATACATGGAATATATATATGTAGTAGTAGTAAATGTCTGTTAGCTTTCTAGTTTATGTGTATCTCTTCTGTAGTTTTTGTATGTACTCTATATAGTTGAGCTTCAGAAAGAACTTTAAAGAACGCTACATTTTAGCTTTTCTATATGTACATACTGTATACGATGAAGCCAACATCATCATGGTTCAGCCAATTAAATAATCAAAAAAGATTTGATGATCATCTCTCACACACAAAACCCTATTAGAGTACAACATCAAAATGAATCAAGTCTGATAAGTATATCTTTTTTGTTCTTTTCCACTTTAATACGCTTTTATACTTTCTCTCTGTGACTTACCCTCGTCGTAGATTTTGCTATGTAGTAAAAAGCCGATGCACTTTTACATAAAGAATTAAAGCAGAGGAGATTTCCTTCTTGTAGAGTTTCTTAATTACAAAGTGAAACGACAGCAAATGAATCAAATTTGCCTACCCTTTCTCTTTCAAGATTATATGTCCTCACATCACAATAAATCTCTTTGCTATTAAATTCCTAACGACTTGTGTAGCACTTTCAGATATAAAATAAAAGTCATTTTATTGTGTCGTCTTTCATCATTCTTTTATTGTTGATTTTACAAACAACATTCTTTTATTTTGATATGCATTTTCGATTTCTAGAAAATGGTTGGCAAAATGTTTTAGATCTTGGAGGATTTTTAATTTGTGTTTAGTAATTCATCAGTTGAGGTCGATTTGATTTGTGGCAGTTTGCAGAAATGTTTTTCACAAATGACCTTTGACATTTGACCAGATAGCGCTTCTAGGAAAAGTGTTTTAGTAGTTCTCAATAATAATCGTGGCATTTTGAGATAAGTAAAAAGTTGTTGACTATGTCAAGTTTCTATATATCAGGATATATCTATGGTATATAAATTTTATTAGTTCTTTATTCAGTAATTTGCTGGTCGTATCATTTTGCTTATATAAGAATTCAAAAGAAGTTGTTGGTGTTACTACGTTTGTATAATGATATAATATTCATTCCAACTTTATTACTTTCTAACGAGGTCATTGTACTTACACAGTATATGAATTCAAATTTGATAATTGTTAATACTTGTGCAAAATTGAGACTCACTTATAATGTTTCAGTATTACCGTCCACGTAATTCTTAAAAAAATAATTCCATTACATATTAAAAACATAAATATTTATTCCCACGTCTGATACCTCTATAAAATGATACTTTACTTTATTTATGAAAAATTCTGAAAATATTATACAATACGGTCATGAATTTATTTCTGGTGCTGTCAATCTCTCTCATGTATTGTTGTCTATTATTCCACACAGCAAAATGTTTAATGTTTTTTTAAATTTTTTTCATTCGACTCTCGACTTTCCAATTTGTTAGTCTGTACTTTATAATCCAGAAGTTCTGTTCAATGTAGAAGCTAAAGTTAAGCGGATTTAATCAGTGTAAAAATATACTGCAGTCTTAGACTACTGTAAAAATAAATTTTAATTGGTGAAACGTGGTATTTTCTCAATTTATTTAGAGTCTACTGTATGACTGAATTAAGTTAAATTTGAGTTACTTAAACAAGTAATGTGATTTTTCTATCATTATTGACGACTTGACGTAATGGTAAACGTTAGGCTACATATTGGAATATTCTACATGGATTGCTGGTGATTTGATGGAGTCGTACCTTAATTCGAATTAAAAATATACACAAATGTCACGAAAAGTGTAAGCAACTACTGACCAAGGTAATAAGATATACATATAAATATACACATTTTGTAATATGTAGTAAGTGTACCTATTCATTGAACCAATTAATAATTGACAAAAATTACTGTATGAAAACTACAGATGTAATGCTACATTCCGTGTCTTCTTCACAATTCCTGCTTTTCGACCTCATTGTGAGCAATAAAGTAGTAACAATGAGTAAAATGTGAAATACCAGGGTTGATATATGAATTAGTATATAAGTTGCAAGTTAAGATTTAAGTTAAGATTCAGAGTTAAGTCAACGTAAAAAATATATAGCTTTATGATAGTTATGGAAAGTTGTGAAATATAGTTTAGGTTTTGAATGTTTCATGGTATGTAAACATTGTATTGTAAATGAAATTTCATGTAATAAAGTTGAGTTATTATGACGTGTAGTAACGAATAAAACTGAATAAAACTTACAGGCCATCTTGCTTCGCGAATTGTATTTATCTCTGCTTTCTCCCTAAAATACCAAACGGTAAAAGTTGAACTTTCTCTCAGATGGCGAAAGTTTGAGTCATAATTGCAAACATTTTACTGGTACTACTAAAATATAGTAGACTTGCTCATATTATATGACAATAAGAACGCTGGAGCTTTATATTTAAGTTTTTCTATTGCATAGAATGTTTTATTGATAAAGTGCACATGAAGTGTAAATCAGTCAATTTTACAAAAATTGAGAATCAAAGGAAAAGCGAATATTCTTGAGATTCTTTTTAGTCATTGATAGACTACAATTACTTAAACAGTCACTTAGCATTATTATGACGAGCTCTAGAAGTAATATGACTCCAATCGTATCCAGTTCCAGTTGTCTTGTGAGTCTATAAAGTAAAATCATCAAAAAAGCCACATATAAATATTTAGATATTGATTCAATAAATTATTACGCAACTACGCATACATACCGATGGGAATAAAATGTTACGAGTGAAACTAACTCCCTTTTGGTCTAATCCAAGCAATACTTTCCAGTTATTTTTTCTTCCTAAATCATATCGATTTCTAAATACCTTTGATAAGAGAAGTAAAATATATTTACCAATTAGCTCTATGTAATAAGATTATCTTAGAATTATTTATGTAAGAAATACCTCTGACTTTTTCCGCTCTGCTTTATTTATATGATATTCAATACTTGTCTCTCCTCGTGAAATTAATTTAGCATGCCATATTGATAATCCTCCAAGAGCTAAAGAAGCTCCAATGCAGAGAACACCAGTAAAGTAGATAATTATTCTTAATAATTTCCTTTCAATTACAATATTTAACCATAGAACAGCATTTGGTCCATCATTTTCTTCATTACTCTCATCTTCAAATACATTTGAGTCTGCATCAACTGGTTGATATGGTCCATTTCTAATGCCAATTTCTTCAGCTAATATATTTTGCTCAAGTATAATTTCACGAAATCCAAGCTCACATCCAAATAACATAATATAGCAACAACCGATGACAATAAATGACATACATAGAAAGAAGTAGCGACGATTAAAGTGTCCAACACAATTATTCACCCATGCTATAATATAACAAGAAAAAAGATTCATTTTAAGAACTATATACTGTCAAATTACAAGAATAAAAAATAATTAATAGTAAAATTACGACAATGGTGATCCATATTCAAATAGCATCTATTACATATACTGCAATGATGAGTTCTTGGTGGCTGTAAAATAAGCAGAATTTAAATAATGTTAAGTGTATTACAACTTACATTTAACATCCTTCAATCATCACTCATACCTTTGGATTAACACATTTTTTACAAATTGTCACAGTAGTACATCCCATCAAAAGTTTAGTATCATTTGGTAAACCAGGAGAAGTGACAGCAACCATATAAAAATTAAATGTCAAATTGACAAGTATCCAGTAACCCAAAATAATTAATATCACAGTAACAAAAGGAGATTTACTAAGCCAAAATGGCAAACCTAAGAAATGAGCTACTGCTACAACTAAACTTACTAGAAATACAACCATTACTACAAATATTCTACCTAAAACTACAGTGAAATGATCAACAAACCAAAATAATGGATCTGTTATTGTATCAACGACATATTCAAAAGAAAAGGAACTATGATAAACTAGAGTTAGAATCCAAAGTCGAAATTTCTTTAGAAGTGGAAGTTTATGTGACATCTTTTCTAATCTTTCATTTGGCGATAAAAGTGACTAGATTTTGGGTTTTTTTCTTCCTTTTGCCGTGTCAAATTTTCATCATCATCTGTCATCTGAAATTCTGCAACCAACAAACAGCAATTCGTTATCATTACATCAAGTGAACCACGTGTATATTAATTATCATGCTTACTTGATTACTATGGACGGTCATCGTATCATTTAACGTCAACTCGTCTATAATTAACACAAATTCCAAAATTATTGTGACATTTCACAAGAATGAAAATTTTACTCTCAAGTCCAAATTATTTATTTCCCGCTACGCACTATGTAGCTTTACCATATAGTAAAATCATCAAATATCAAAACGCCTCCGTCCGTTGTTTTCTCTTATTTCCTTTCTCCAGTACTAATATCAGTCACCATAATTTATATTGTTAACGTGCACTTAAAATTTTCTTTACTACTCCGATAACATCAGAAACCTTTTCCGTTTTTAAGTCATGAAAAAAGCGCAACATACGGCAATTATACATGGTCAAGGCTAAAGTCATTATAAGCCTTATGTCATGTTAAAGTCATGATAATAATAAGTAACTTTATACTTTTATAATACTATAATAAGTAGTTGTCTCAAGTTTCCAGGTAAAAGAATAATAATAATAATAATAACGGACATGTAACAGAAGCTTGACTTGACATACAATACTTACAATAAATTATGCTTTTTTGTTCAATGAAGCATATTACAGGATTCAGAAAGAGAGTAAAAGTTGATGGACAGAAAAAATAACCTTCGTGACAGTTTGCCATATTATATGATCTCAACTTCTATATAGCTATATAATGTAAGTACTGTAATCAGACAAAGCAATTACTTGTTTTTCTACTTTGAGTTTTCTGTGAAAGAAGTTAAGCACTGTAATCCTACTACATAATATCCGGTTATATAGGATTACTTACGTGTAACTACTAAAGTCTCCTTCTATGGTGTAAATGACAGAGGTCAACAAGAAGGGAGAATATGTGAGGTAGACTCACATTGTGCTCCTTTCTCTCTACGGAGAAAGTTACGCTTTGTTAAACCTTGAGTACTCAAGCAAGCCAAAGCTCCATGAATGATATGATATGATCCCACGAAACGATATTTCATTTTATGCTACGTAATCTAATGTCATCATGAAAGCAAAGCAACGAAAAAACTTTGAAAAGGTCAGTAGTATTTGACCCTTTTTTTACTATTTGTTCTCTCTACCTCTTTCATTCTTCTTTATATAAAAAAGTTACTCACATAAATAAGTTTAGTGTCAGAGAGAGTTTAGTTTTTTTCAAGCAGATAAAAAAAGAGAAAGCGAGTTTTTTTTTGCTTTCTCAAGGAGAAATGATTAATACCAATTAGATTGCTGCTGACTAGTTAATAATGAGAAAAATAATGCTTTTTGTATAATTGCATGCACGCTCTCTCTCTCTCTCTTTTCGCTTTCGTTTCAATTAAATGTGCATTTACAAATGAATACTCTTTGCCAAATGCTACACACATGCAGAGTTTATGTGTGCTTAATTAGAAAAATTCTATATAGTATTGTACAACACACATGCAGGACAAGAAAGAAAGAGAGAGGCACGAATGAGTCTAAGCTCTCGTAATGTATTTCCACTAATTAATTGCCAACTAAATTATTACTAATGATCATTCCCATTTGCCTCATATAAAACGAAAGTGCTAATTAATTCTAAGGTGTGGAAATACTTAGAAAAGAAAATGAAAGAAGCAATTAGTCGGTTAGTCTCAAAGCTGTTTCTACATTGTCTGTGTTATGCTTCTATATGTATACTGAAAATAAATGACAGATATGAACCAGTGGTTTCCTTTGATCATCGTTTATTAACTTATAGTAGCAGCAAGAGAAGTGTTACATTAAATTTTAAGTTTGATACAGTTTTCTTAAAATAACTTAATACGATATGCAAAACATTAAACATTTATCGTTATATACCAAGTGTTAATTGCTATTATATTACTTAAATTCTAAATTGAATCGTCAGATACAAAAATATCTGCATTATCAAGTTGTTAAACAGATAAAACTTAAATGTAATGGCTTGACACATTAGAACTGCTAATTTTGGGGTAAAATTTGGCTACGCATTCTCTCCTATATTGTACTAACGTATCATTATTTTGTCAGTGCTAAATCAAAATACTTTTTGCTATACTAGTATTTGAAATTTTAGGTCGGTTAATCAATTCGTCTTTATCTCGATATAAAGAACTCGACAGATATGTACAACAACTTGATTATAGTATGATGATGAGATCTATAGTAATAGTAACAGAAGATTATTTTAATACTTAAAAAATAAAAATAGTGAAATAAGGTACAGAGCTCGAAAACTGCTAAATTATGAGATACATAATTAACCAAAGAGTGCTCAAGACACTACTCCTGCTTTATCATTGAACAATTAACGTTTGCCTCAGCATCCGCGTTGACATCTGTCTGTCACTATTTTATTAGCTGTTAAGGACATCATTTCTTTCTTCTTGATACACTTATACAATGCAAATTTGCTCACTCATCTACTAAACCAACATACATTATATTACTCGCCCCTTTTAACATATCATAAAGTAACTCGTTCCTTTTATTCTTACTAATGATCATTCCCATTCGCCTCATAAAGTGAAAGTACTAATTAATTCCAAGGTGTGGAAATATACTTAGAAAAATAAAACTATAGGAAAGAAGCTTTTACACAGTCTTTTAGTCTCAAGCTGTGTAGTCTCTACACACACATACATACTATATAGAATGATGTATACTTAAGAACAAAAGGATTTAGCAGACACTATTAGACATTGTAATCAGAAAAGGAAAAGAATGCTTTAGACCTTATGAGTGTAAAGTGCAATGACAAAAATGCGCAGCTTTGAGGGTGGAGTGCAAAAACTTTCTTCTTTACACAGAGAAAGAGAGTTTATCTCGAGGCTTTTCTTTTTTGCACACAACTTGTTCCTTGTCTGATTCTTCATTGCGGTTCTCTCTTCTTTCTCTCTTTCCTCTCTCTACAATAAAGAGAGAGACAAAGATATAAAAGAATTGGTCTCTACTCTAAACGAAGAAAGCAAGTCTCTCTTTACTCTACTGGTGGTAGCAACCAATGCAATACACTGTATGCAAACAATATCTGTATAGGGGACTCCTTTTCTCAAGTTAAAGCTTTTAAGAGAGAGAGAGAGAAAACTTGACTACAAAACGGTGTAGGAGAGAGTCGCATATATATATCGTAATACAAACACAAGACGCAAAGCTAAAGCCGACTAAGCGATAATACATGAGGAGAGTGTAGGTTGTCATGCCAACATTCCAGGAGGTATATAAGTATAAAATGCTTCACTATGAGAACACTACAGTTCAAATAGTAAGAAGAAGTATATAGGTAGTAGAGTAGTACATTGCTTCTGGTGTGTGTGTATAAAGAGAGTAGAAATGGCATGGGCCAAAGAGTTTTGGCTCTCAGTTGCCAAAAATCAGTCATGCAACCAACTTCTCCTCTGTGCCTATACTACTGCATCTACTTCTCTGTTGCTGTTGTTATATTAGAAGAATTTCTAGTCTCAACACTGACGAGCTACAACATTCCATGTGCTAGTGTCATTCTCATCGTTGTCTTCGTCGTCGTTGTCAAATGTAGTAGCCTTCGTCAGTGTTGTTGTCGTTCTTCGTTCTCAAGATTTAATATTCTATTAAAGTACCTTCAATTTGTTTATAATTGCTCCAGTAAAAGTGTCTACTACAATAATTTAATTTGGGCTTGGCCATACAATCTATTGTGCTATATAGTGAGGAACAGAGCTCATGAGTTGAGAGTAGAGTAGCAAGGTGTGAATAATTCATATTTATTCTACGTTAGCGTTCGGCAAAAACCAAACCACTCTACTAACTCTTTCTCTCTCTCTCTTCCTACATAGTCTCTTTTTCCATTTCACTCTAAAACTCTCAACATTCTCTACTCTTTCGACTTTGACACAACACGCTACTCTATACAATATCTAAAGGAAAAAGTACTAGACGATACGATATAAAACTTCCTATACAACAACAGCAGGTAATGTACACACACACGCCTTTGATCTATTCCCGTTTGTCTGTCCGATTTCTCTTGCTCATACTTCTCCTCGGTCTCTCTATATATCGTCGCCTATGTACAATAAACACTTTTCGCCACACACATGGTGCTACTTTATTACATTGCTTACAACGATTGCGTTCCACTCTTTTGACTACATGCCATATATAAAATACTTTTCTCTATAGATAAAACCCCTGCTTGCTGCTCCTTTGGCTTTGAATCAAACTATTAATCCAATATATCCTAATGGCTACTAACTCTTCACTCTGTTCAAATAACTACTACTAGTGGATTAAAGTATCGACAGCAGGGAGTATCATCTATGTATAAGCTTTTAGTAGAAAGAAAGTCTAGCACTAGACTTCTTTCTCAATAGGATTAACCATTGATACTTTGATATGGGCTTGTCACACAAACTTTCTTCTTTTTTTTCTGGTCGAAGAAACAACTCAACGGGCTCGTCACGCTAACCTTTCTACTTATATGAGACAACCTAATGTTACATGACATGAGACATTTTCTCTTCTCTACGACTCATCACTGTGTACAATAGGGAAAAAGAACGTGACTTTAACATCTGTTTATATATTGTCATTCAATATGCTACTTATCTATATATACTTCTGTTATATATATATCTATATATGTAGTTGCATTTAGTATTAATGTATGTCCAGTGAAGAAAAAAGGCTATAGAGATAAGCCGTAAGCGACGAGAGGTTGTTATGATTAGAAACAAAGTCAGAGAAATGCAAAAGTCAGTTTGATGCCTGTTGAATAGTTTTTATCTGATGTTCTCTCACGTTACAAGAAGGCTACAAGGCTATTATTATTATTTTCTAAGGATAGTAGAAAAGAATATAAATTTTCATTTGTTGATCAACATTGTATATATATATATGTATAATACGATGTGCTAGAAGGCACATATTGTATTATTAGATTTGGGTGAGTCCCTCTTGTTTGGTTAATGGTGCATAAAAAAGAAATAAACGGCAATTTTTTAACAGGTTGTTACATGCATAATTCAATTTCAAATGCATCATGTCATTTTATAAGTAGCTTAGCCATATATGGTTTCGTACATTATTTTTTCTGTGGTAGAGTCTACTAAAAGTTGTTAGTGTTAACAAATATATATATATATATATATATATATATATATATACACTTAAATTGAACCTAACAACTTAACTTGATTCAAAATAACATGCTTTTGTTCACACAATTGCCTTGCCACAAAATTTAGTTGGAGCGAAAACTTTGTGTGTGAATTGGTAATTCCAAACGTCACGTTTGACTACATTCGTCTAAGATTTCTATATAGAGTTGTTTTCTATAGTTCTCTCTTTGGTATGTCAACTCTGAATCATCTCTGTCTCTGTCCTTAACACGGTTCAACACCATTCCTCTATATTCTCTCGTGTTAAACTTTCTCCTTTACAACACTATTTCTTCATCTCTTACTGCAGGAAAGAATTCTTTTCAAGAAGAAAACCGCATTGTATATATAAAGACTAATAGAGAGATTTGAACGTGCCGAATCAATTTGCAGAGTTTCTTTTAGATACTACATAAATGTGACACGAATACAAAATGTTTTTCTTCAACTTTAGCGATAACTTATTATATGAATAGGACTTTTGGAATCTTCAAAAGTGTTGGAACTTGTATTAAAGACCATAACAGTCAAAAAGGTGGGGCGAATCTATAGATCTCACCACAAAACGAAACACAACTTTATCTCACTCTTCTCAGGTACAGAGTCGTCACCACCATTCCAATAAGTGAAGAGTAGTCTCATTTGGGGAAAAGAGCCAAAGCAATTGACTTTTTCTCAACCTCGTTCTACACTTTTAAAGTCTGAGTAATGAGAGGATTTTCTACACTCAAGTGTCTTCTAATGAATTTTCCTTTTCCTCCCTAGTTTCAATCGTACAGCAAAACATTTCCAAGTTGCAATCTCATTAACCTACATCCTTCACTTTCACCACAGCACAACCACAAACTATATATATATACTTTATATACAGATATAAATACCCAATTTATGAATCTCATAAAACTATTTCTTCTTTTTGCCTTTTAGATTTCTTCATATCTCTTCATATGAAAATGACGATGGAGCGTGAAAATTATAGTCCAACACCAACTCCTTCAGTTCAAGTGATAGTACATGAGTCAACTCCACCAGCTGATGATGAGAATGATGATACGCCATCAATAGTTCCTTCAATGAATGAAGAAGATTGTAGCAAACGAAGAAGATATAGTTTTCATCATGGAAAAGGTCATCATTCTTCTGGTAGTCCTAATATGAGAAGAAGAAGTAGTTTGGCAGCAATTAAGTGGTCAGCAATAGCACGAAGATTGAGTATAGCACATAGTCATGATCATCGTGAGTTGCCTGAAGACCCAACAAAAGTAATAAATGAAAAACTTTATGATTTTGTATTTTGAAATTTTGTAGTCAAGCCTTAGGGACTATTGAGAGTTTTTACTAACATATAAAACACTTTGTGTTGGCATTTATAGCTCTATACAATAGTACACTATGTACTAAACTTTATATTATTCTTTCAACTTTTCTACCATACATGTTTTATCATACACAAGTACTTTAGTAAATCCCATTTATCCATATAGCTGAAAAGTGAGAAAAGTATGTGTCATGACAGACAACAAGTTTTGTAGATTTTGCATTTAGATTGAGTTCTTTCTATTTTATTCTCTCTTATCCATATATATATCCAACTTTCTATTCAATAGAGTAATTGTGTACATTTCATTTACTCAAGTTTTTCCATAATATTATTTGACTTGAATGAGACAAAAAAAGGAGGCAGAAGAGAGTTTTTAAAAGAGAAAACCTTTAGAATATTTCAACAACTATCAAACATTTCATCCACTTTTCTCAATTGTTAGTGAGCTGATGAGATGCGAGAATGAAAAATATAGGGAAATATATATATATAGGAATATTCCAAGTTCTCTAAACAACTCGTTCGTTTTCTATATATATGTATATTATTATACTTGAGAGATGAGAGTTCTTTCTCTACTTTTATTCAATAGAAATGGGATCATCATCCAATTCAATTCTCTTTTCTATTTTCCATTCTTTCTCTTTCAATTCTCAACTTGTTTGTCTCTCTCTCTATGTCTCTTTCTGTCTCTGCTCTCTTATGTCTTCTTCGTTTGCTACACCTTTCCGTTTCCTTTTCCATTTTCTTGTCTTCTGTTCTGTTCGACTTTTTTACTTATATCTATATATCATTCTACACATACCTGTACTACTTAAGGTTACTTCAATTCTCTCTTTCTTTGTAAATTTCTAACTTTTCTTTATGTATAAGTATACATAATACATAGTGCAACAACAGCAAGTTATAGATTTGCTACACATACATATCTGAAAAGACTGTTAGAGAAAAGAGAAAGCACAATGGAGAAATTGTGTTTATAGAAATCGATACGTAACAGTAGTGAAGCAAGAAACATGACACAGCTATATAGTAGCTACTTTCATACACTTTCTTTTTGTATCTGCAAAACACCACTAAACTCTCTCTCTGTATTATATAAAGTTGTCTAAAACTGATAGTGATCAATATATAATACATGGTTCATGGTTTTAGTGTTTCGCTTGAGTTATTTTGTTCTGCCCTATGCTCTCCCTTCTTCTTTAAGTTTTAGAGAAAGTTGTTCATTTTTCTAAAATGTTTCTTTAAAAAAAACTTTTTTTTCTGTTACGTGCTGAGTTGTATATTATTATTATTCTTAGCAATATAGTTATATGGGTATATATAAGTTGTTTCTAAACTCGGGTTAACATTGGGAAAGTTACACCCTCATTTTTCAAAGTTTTCATACCTTTCCATGTTTAAAGTAGGTAAACTTGAGAAATATTTACTACAGAGTAAAATCTAGAAAATGTTTGAAACTAAATTGCTACTTAGGAAAATAAATTCATGTCAGTTTTAGCCTACAATAGTAAGCCAAAAACCATGGCATTTTTTGGTCTACATATATCCTTAAGTTTTTTTGCTTAAGGGGCGAGTTTTTTAAGCTAAGAATAAGCTAGGAACTGCTATAGGAGCATAGTAGCTCCACATCTCAGAACTTAGAAAACTAAACCTCTAAGAAATCTTTATAACTCTGGGGATAGATGTAAACCAAAAATTGGAGTAGTTTAATTCCAATTAGCATAGTGGGTGTATATGGCAAAAACTAGAAGTTAAAAAAATAAATGTCAACTACTATAAGTGCCTGACATTTCAAATACTCCGTTACAAAGTTTGATTCAGATTCTTCCGTTTGTTAGAAACAGGTAGCTGTTCTTAGTTACTAAAGACTTTTCATACCTTCTTAAATAATATTCTGAGTTAATAAGTTTTCCCTTGTGCCATTGATAATATTATTATTTTCATTCTTCTCTATTTGTCTCTGTTTGTCTAATTCTGGTAGGCTGTAGCAGAAGTAAACAATCAAGTGGCTCACTATCGAGATTTACTTCTTCATATCGGTTCTCCTGCTCATGATTCGCCTGAAGTTCGTGATAAAATAAGAAGAAATAGAATGATGTGCATTGAGTCATGCAGGCATGCTTCTAGTCTTCTATTAAACCAAATGAGAAGGTAAGAAAAAGAAAAAGAAAAACTATGAGAGAGCTCACAAACCGAAACCAAATCCAAATATATGTCTTATATAATTCTTCTCTATTTTCCTTATACCAATAAGATACTTTTTTCTCTCTTTCTCTCTACAGTCGTTCTTCTGTCTCACTTCTCTCTCTCTCTCTCCTTTTCTCATTTCACTCTTTCTCTCTCTCTCTCTTGAGAAGTTTTTTCTCTTTTTTCTTTCTTTTCTCTCCTTATTTTCTCTTCGATATACTCCAGCACACATCTATTCCTCTTCATCTCTCAAGCATTACATTTAGCCTACTTTAGCTTATATATATAGTGAAGTGTGTGTGTGTGTACCTTTGCCTTGTTCTGAATTCTTTTTTCTAATGTATATTTGTATTTCTACTTTACAGCAATGTTGCCGAAGGAATCCCTGTAGATTATAGTCCTCATTTGCTTTTCTTATACTTTTGTACAAAATTGCTTCTGAGGGAATTGAAGATTTCATACTGCTTAGTACAGTCGATGCCTTTGGATATGAAAGCCTACCAAGGTAAAACGTCATTCAAGATGTCTATTTATCTATCAGTCTCTACTCTATTCTTCTTCTCCTACGTTTTCCCTCTTGGATTTTTATGTAAAAAGGTGTAACCCAAAGCACTGATCACGAAGTAGGAACTTTTTAGACAGGAAAGAAGTGAATTTATTTCTTCGTTACCTGTCAATGTATATATACAGACATTGCATTGTAATAGGTATTGTAAAAGGTAAAATTTCAAATTGAGATGGAAAAAATTGTAATATATGTGTTAGTTATGCGAAGTTGTCAATCTATATTTAGACATTATATCATGACAGGAGAGTAATGAAATAGGAAATGAATGTATTCACACATGTTTATTGCATTACATACATTATTATATGTGTATATATGTAAAGTACTCTCATAAATATAACCTGAAAGTAGTATTAAAAACTCTCTGATGTTATGTAAAGAGATTCTACATGGTAGAAGAAAAAAAGAGAGATGTGAAGATCAGATTCTTTTTCCCAACATCTAAAAATAATTCTATTACTCTTCTATACTTGAAAGCGTACTACTTTTTTACACATTTGCATTTTTTTGTAGCGAGTGTCTAATCCCATGATGTCAGTTTTTAGAAAATGTTTGCAATATATTAAAATGAAAGTTTTTCCCTCTTTGACTTATATACGAGTTAGAAGTAAGTAGAGATAGAGAATCTGTCAAAGTCTAAAGAGAAAATGTAATATAAAATGTGATGAAAAATTTATCGTATAAAAAGAAGAAGAGAGAAAAGTTACTAATTTATTTATTACATTACATAAATTTCTCATCTTGTTATATCTCTCTCTCTCTTTTAAAACAGAACATCAGCGCTCAGGTGCAAATATTAATATTGGTGGAGTTCTCTCTCAATTCATTTTGGGTCGACAAATCAGTCCTGACTTTCAACAAGAAGAAATTCTAAGTATTCGCAAAGATACGGTTGAAGTAGCTCATCTTCTTGATGAGATGCAAGAATTTCTACCAAAGGAAAACTTTCAAGTTGTACGCTCTGCAGCTGAAGAACTCACTTTCTCAAAGTGGACGAGAAGGAAACGACGACTTTGTAACATCTGTCGACCATTTTGCTGTGCTGGTGCAAAAAGATGAGAGGAAATTGAGAGACATTAGAAAATGAAGAAACACATCTACAAAATATATATCTAATATCCCAAAGAACCTAACAAAAAATGTCATTCTTTATAATAATAATAATATACCAGATGAAGAAGAAACTCACATCTTTATATGCTCACATTAATAATTATATACCGATAGAGAATATCTTATATAGTATAAAAACGTTATAACGTCTACATATATATATATATATATTATATAGTATAGTAGTGACAGAAAAATAAATATATATATATGAATGTCTAATATCTACTGTCTATTATAGAGAACCATATGTACTATAGTGTTTGCACCACTCAACTGTAATTAATCTTCCTTTCGTGTCACACAGATTGTAACAGATATTATATTCTGATACGTACAAAAAAAAAACTACTTGAGTACAATATATTATTATATTTCTGACATTATATAGAAAAGAGAGATAAAGCATATGTAACATTTTTCTTGTTTTGTACACTGCATAGCTATTTATAATCTCTACATATATATATGTATATACTTTAAAACCTTCCAAACAAACAAATCTGTAACAGTCAAAAAGTTTAGTCAAATGGAAAGATAACATTTGGAAATTATCTAAAGCTTTTAAGCGTATTAGATAGATACAAACAAAATATATTTGTCAACCACCAAAAAGAAGTCAACGCACAAATGACTACAAAATACAATCACTCTTTGAAACTTATATTGTGTGTATTATATATATATATATATATAATATGAAACAAAATTACAAATCTTTCAAACAACATATATACAGCTATATTTTAACTATGAGGTTTACTCTTTGGTGATTACGTAGAAAGCAGAAAGGGAGAGAGGAAAGTAGAGAAAGTTATAAAATCATATACAATTAATATGTACGAAAGCTACATATGAGGATCATTGGTGAGAGCTTGGAACAAACGTCAATAATCTTCTTCATCATTACACAACACTATGACATTTCTCTCTGTTTCAACATTTTCATTCTAGCACATGTACACTCATCCCAAAAACACACAAGAGAATAATATAATATCAGGTGACAAGAGCTTTCAATCAGAACTTGAATATTTAGTTTCAGTATATAACAAATGTATATTTCTTCATTCATTCTTCACAAAACTCTAAAAGTTGGAAGACAAGTTTTAAAGCCCAGTGGTAAAATGAAAGCAATCAAGTAGGATTTTGTGTATTAGTCTTTTCAAGTAATATATATCGCCTAAAGAACGTAGAGAGAGTCATAAAAAACGAACGTCGTTAACTCTGTATGATATATATATATGTATGTATGAGAGAGAAATTCATAATAAAATGCGATGATATACAAAACTATAAAACAAGGTAGTATATATACATAATGTGGTAGCCTCCTTAGAATAAATAGTAGAAAGTGTTATGTGTACGTGTAGAAGAATAAGTTAGATTAGAATTTAAAATACAACGACGACGATGATGTAATAATAAAGAATTTCGTGTAGAATACAAAACAACCATGTAGCAATAAAACAAGCAATCCTTATAATACATTAATATGTAAGTTATAATATAATAATGTATATACCTATTACGTATATAATGCACATTTTAAAAAAAATGTTGCAAATAATTTGCAATTATACAATAACGATAACCTGATCTTTCTAAACATATGATGCTCCTTCTGTGGTAAATGAATTATATGCAAAAATATGTTACCAACAACAAAATATTATACATTATATTTACAACAACAAAATGACTCAAAAAAATAATACTTTTACCAATCCAAAGCACACTGCCTGTGTTGCTACTTTACATTTATATATCTATATGTACTCTCTCTGTTAGTTTGTGAAGAATTTTGTGGTTTTGAGATTGTTGTACTAGTTTTAAAATATATTACATTCTCATTGTACCTCTACTACTATATTTCTATTTATGTGTGTATATAGTCTCATAACATCTAAAATAATGTAAAGTAGCACTGTATATCAAATATTAGAAATGTAGACGAAATTTACAAAACTCGCAATTTACAATGTTATATAATAAGTATATATCTCATATATATATATATATATATACATTGTGGTATTTTACCAAAATATACTACTATATATGTATGTAAGTTATAGCTAACAAATTTAGATTCATTGAAACAAACCTAATAAGCAAAATCCGAGATAACGAAACAAATTAGATTATATTTGCCATATACATATATATTTCTCTTTTTCTGTGTACCAACCATGCTACCAAAGTAAAAAAAAGTTGTAACAGGTGATCTTCTTACACACATCGATATAAACGGAAGCAATAATTATTTAAAAACAATATATATGTCATCACTACCATATATAAACCAAGGTATATTATATTTTACTTGAACGTCACAATAAAAAAAATATTTGTGTTACGAAATTTCTCTTTCTATCTTGAAAATTGAATGTTCTATATATACACTTTTTTGCGTCATTGTCAACTTTATATGCAACTGTAAGTAACAAGGCTGTCAAGTGCCAACTATACACTTTATACTAGAGCGAAAAGATTTCAAATTTTCAATCTTGAAGTTGAAAGCTTAAGCCATACAACTGCAAAAGAGAGAGAGAGAAAATGAACTGAACTACTTAGATTTGAGTGACAGGAAATATGCAGTCGTACATAAGTCGTCTACTACTTATCTAACCAATTTTCACATATGTCTCACTCTACACTCTATTTCATTCATTTTCAGAATATATAAAATATCATATAAATCCTTGGCATATGTAAAACTACACTATATATATACAACAGCCTTCTCTCAAAACTAATAGGTTCTCAATTAGGACCATATATATGCCAACTCACTTTCTCTCTTATATATATATGTAGCCTATAGAAATTTGAATAATTTTATTATCTGTCGAGATTTCATGCTTTCTCTACAACACTACTACTAGTCCCATTTACATTTTATTGCATTCAAGCCTACATAAGATAAGTAAGCTCTCTCTCGACCAAAATTCAATAATGCAACTTTGAAATCTATATATGAAATCTGTGAAGCAAGAAATATATATTTATCTCTGAGAGTAAGCCATAGTGAAAAGTTTCAAGTTTCAGTGAACATATAAGAGTAGATAGATATTTAATTAGTATTGTTCGGAAATTAATTGGACGCACGAATGAGTTCATTGTTAAAATTAGACCGCGGGGCAATGGAAGACAATAGGCATAAGTAGAGAGAAAGCATTTTTCATATCTACCCGTATGCATCAGAGATCTACTGACTTTGACTCGTACTACAAAAACACTAGGGCTAAATTGCATATGGCAACTTTGAGCAGTTAGCCTAGACTCTTTTGTAGAGCCAACCTCGATAATAATGTTGTTAGTCTAGATTTCTCACACAAGTGAATGATACTCGATACACACGACATATATACATATATCTAAGAGAAAGCAGCAGTAGGAGCAGTAGAAGAGTAGAGAAGCAAACTTAACACAACAAACACTCCTACGAGCCGTCTACACACTAACACTAGAGAAAACTTTATACTCCTTCAAACCATTCATAAAGGAGCAATGATTTCTAAGCTTGGAGAGAGAGAGAGAAAGTTTGTTTTCATATTGTAGCTATAGCTACCTTCCTCTACTAACTAAGGAGGTCGCATTTTGCCGCATGACAAAAGTGACGTCACACGCATAGTCTACTCATACTACCTTTCACCAAAAGTATCCTAAGCTTTAGAAGGGAGAAAGCACCGCCTTCCTCGTTTTTCCCTTGCAACTTTTTACAACACAGAGAATACGCAAATATATTATACCATGCAAAAAATTACTACAGTTTCGTCGTTTCTCAAGAGTCTAGAAAAATCTTTTAAAAAATAAAATTTAAGAGTGATTTCAACATTTTTTTTTGAAAAAGCATCATGTAACGTCTTAAGCTTGAGTGAAAGTTGAGAGTGACTCTCTATATAGTTTTTAAAGTTTTTTCTAGAGAAAGAACTATAAGTGAAATATTTTTGTCTAAGAGTCTAAAGGTCACTTGAATGCATTAAAAAAGTGCTAAAGTGACGAGTTAAATTGGTTTTGTTAGTTTTTAGTTGGTCTACACGTGACTATTGTTTGGTAAGTTATGTAACTAAAAATAAATTTAGTTATTATGTCAAATATTTCAATAATAGATATATACTTTTTCTTGAAGCGCATTTACAATAGTGAAAGGTCACAATAGTATAAATAAATAATTAACTACTTAATTTGAGAGCCAAGAAAATATTTACTTAAGCCTGTAGCTTCATTCTGAGTTGTCTTTGATATTTTTAGTAAGCAAAAAAAATTAGTGTGCTTAGAATTTCAAAAATTAGACAAATCAAAAGCTTATTTCTGTAATAATAGAGAAAGTTGCAAAGTGAAAGTTTTTGTATTTTTACATATGTGTAGCTCATTTACTTTACTAAAGCAAAAAAGTTTTAAAAAATAGGAGAAGATGAAAGTGTAGGCATACATGAACTAATTTTTAATTTTTCAATTAGACTCAAGATCTCACATTATATTATTTAGACTAGAAGAGAATAAAAATAGAGAGATGCAAAGGCAATATCCTACATCCGCAATGCATGGCATATATATATACAAGGTAGTGAACTAGCAATGTTTGCCCCACTTTGGTACTGGAAATGTAATCGATAAAATGTTCCTGAGGTTACACGAGAGTCTCATGCGCGATAAAAAGCTCCAGAGTTGAAGAAAACTAGTATACTCTAGTAGCCAGCCGTCGTAAATGCTAGCTGCGGTAACTGACTTGACTGCCCTGGAATATAATATAGCACTACTTGAGTTTCTTCTAAAGCTTTTAAGCTCTATATTTTTCAAAGAAATGCATTGGAATACTCTACCTGCATTATAACTATATGTAGTTGTTGTGCAGTATTAAATTTCTACGTCGTTATATTTCAAAATATTGATAACAAATTAAATAAATTGGCTTTTAATACACGACTACGTTTCCAATTTGTACTTTAGTGAAAAGTAGAGAAAGAGAAAGTAGTACTAAAATATACCAAACTTTCTATGTTCCAATAATATGAAGCTGTCTATAGAAAGTTAGAGAGAGGCACTCCTTCAACGATGTGTGATTAGTGATTTATAATTTTTTGTACTGTGATATTATTAGCTCGTCACCATCATGACAATTGAGAAGCACAAGTAAATCAAACTATGGTTTCTACTGGTGGAAACTTTGTGCTGATATACAAGAAATTATAGCATTGTAAGTAACAGTGCTAGATCATGTCAGACGATTCAGCAAGTATATCAGAAGATGATCGCCCTCCATTTAGACCTTTTACAAGAGAGTCATTGGTAGCAATTCAAGCTAGAATATCAGAAGAGTTTGCAAAGAAAAAAGAGCTTGAAAAGAAAAGAGCAGAAGGGGAGGTAAGATAATACAAACATATTTAACTAAGAGTACACACATTGCATAATATTGTGTCTTGTGAATATTTTATATGCATCTCTCAAGTTCTAAATGTCAATTTTCAAATATTTTTTTTTTGCTTTCAATGTTTTTTGCTCGTTCACCACAAATGTCTTGTGTACATACTTTTTTAATGACAAAAATCCATATATATACTTCATATATATATATAAATGAATGAATGAATACAACTTTTTTATTCACTCCACCCACATTGTACATATTACTCACAATCATGAAATATTAATTGATTATCTTTTGCCTGTCAGAGAGGAAGCGTAGCAAAAGTCAAGAAAAAGAAATCAGACGTAAGGGTCATCACTTAAATACACAACATACAAAAAATATATAAATGATAACTAAACAGTAAACAATTATTAAAGTAAAAATGCTAACTACTTACAAATACATTTTAACATATATTTATGTAGATATTAAAGCTAAAAGTAAGAAAGTAATATAATCTATATTTGAGTAATAAGTAAGCATTGCATATACATTATTTGTTCAAGTTGACATTTTGGTCTAAACTTTTAAAATAGATTATATATTGGTCCTTGAATAGCTATTGAAAGCATTTGAACTTTGGATATATACACTTGAATAAACTTTCTTCAGCTCTAACTAATAGTCATCGTGTCTCTGTCCTAGTTTGTTTGTTTCAGTGTTGTCTGTGTCTATTCTTGACCAAAAGCTTTGAGTGTGAGTGTGACGTGTGCACTGACATTGAACATAATTTCAAACTAAAGTCCAAACTCTAACAACTATACACTTGAATTTACTCTTCTTGCAATTTGTGTGCATTGAAGCATTCAAAGTCAATGCGGCGTCAACACTTTGAGCCAGATGTTCACACACACAAAAATAATGACCTCAATCTGAAATCAAAATGTCAACCTAAAAGTATATTTTACTTAAAGGGTTTATGTAGAGTGCCTTTTTGCCAAATTTATCTTTCTATAGTCGCTTTCACTTTACTCTATATATACAGTAACATATTAGATAAGTACAGCACAACAAACATTTGCTTCTGACACCCACAACAAATACAACTACAAAATATACTAATTGTAGTACTAATGAAAAATAAAATTAATTAATTTTGTAACCATCTGCTTTCACTTTGCTATATGTATTTGTAAAACCTAACCTTTAAAAATATGCTCAAGTTCAGAGTGTAAATTAAGATTGAAATAATTTACACAGGTGCGGTATGAAGAAGATGACGAAGATGAAGGTCCTCGCCCAGATCCAAATCTTGAACAAGGTATGTTGTATTGACTTGATTTGTGATAGTACATATTACAGTAATCAGATTCTGATGAAAACTCTTATATAATGAAAATCTTCTGTAGGTATGCCATTACCTATACGTATGGCTGCCGCTTTCGACCAAGAATTTGCTACAATTCCACTGGAAGATATAGACCCTTTTTACGCAAATCAAGCCGTATGTCAATCTCTCTATATATATTTGCTTTCTAATTTAAGATTATAAATATTTTAAAATTTCTTGATATTTCAAAATGAATTTATTAAATTATGCATGCTCTAAATATACTATTAAATTATTCAAAAAATATAGTCTGTAGTCAAGTAGTACTATAGTATGTAGTATAATCTTAGTGTTGAATTATGTATTTCGTTGTTGTATAATATCATGTAGACATTCGTCATAGTATCTAAGAAGAAGGACATATTCAGATTTAGTGCAACGGATGCTATTTACTTATTGAGTCCATTCAATCCTATCCGTAAGTATTATTATTACTATATTAGTACAAATATATTAATTACTGAGTCATTATAGTCATTAGTTAAAAATATAGTTTTAATGTAGTGTTGTAGACTTTTAGTCATATTTTACATAAATATACAATTTATTAATTACTCATATAGATGATACTGCATGTGTTTTGTACACAGAAAATATAATTCTATTTGTCATGCAAAATGTAATTAGATATTGATTAGTCTCTCAGGCTCTTCTCTGTAGATTTTTAACGTAAATTTATAAAAAAGTAGATAATTTTTAGATTTGACACTTTTTTATTAGATTACAAATATATACAGTATTTATCTTTTCGGTCTGTACGTTATAAATTTATATGTAATCCACTTCTATTTCAATGAAATTGAGCCTGCACTTTAATGGTCAAGTTTCAAGAAGAAAGCTAACAGTTATTGACAAGAAATAAGCACACCCTTATTATTCTTAAAGGCTTTTCACAAAGCACTCAATAAATATTTAGTGAAGCTCTCTTCAAATGTTTACTACGATGTCTTTATATATATATGATACTTTCACTCACAGGTCGTGTTGCAATAGCCATTCTTACACATGGACTCTTCTCACTTTGTATTATCACGACAATTCTAACAAATTGCTTCGTTATGATCATGCCTTCGAGTCCAGTCACAGAGTCTACAGAGTGAGTTCATTTTTTTAAAAATATTTGTTGCATGAATGGATATATAGAAACTTAGAACTATCTAAAAACTTATAGCTCTGTATAAAAATCATTAGTATTAATATTAGTATGTTTAATATGTAATTGAAATTGTATTGTAGAGTTGTTTTTACTGCGATTTACACATTTGAGTCAGCCGTAAAAGTGATGGCGAGAGGTTTCATTCTGGAGTCATTTACTTATTTGAGAGATGCTTGGAAGTTAGTCTTGAATTAATTTTTTATACTAACATATAAAACTCTATAATCGCGCAACATAAGTCATATAACTCTCATGATGAAAGTCTCATCTGCTTTATACTTTTGTTAATTTGTCAGTTAAAAGGAGCGCAGAGAGAACTCGTTTAGTCATCATTGATTTCGTTTTTTTCTTAGCATTTTGGCAATTTGTTTTTAATGAAATGAATAAAAAACAGGAAATATATAATTACCTGTTTGCTGACATACAAAAAGTCAATTATGACATGGATAGTAGTAGTTATAGTAGTGACAATACGAATCATCATCTAGTACAGCAGCCATCAAAGTTCCAGCTCTAGTGATTTCGAAGTAATGGATATAGACCTTTCATCACAAATGTAAGTTTTTTGACTTTAATAAAAAATTAATTGATTTGAAATTAAAATTTTAAGAAATTCTTTGTTTTATACTTGCTAATATGTATATTTATTTGTACATTTTAATGTGAAAGTGAAGAATCTGGTGGTCTCAACAGAACTGGACAAAAGTGGTTTGAATTAGCTCAAGATGGTGGCGAAGAAGAAGAAGAAGATGATGGTGGATTTTATGAAGAAAATGATGAAGACTAATAAAAAGTGACATGGTATTCTCAGTCTATGTTAAGTATTATACAAATTGTTAAAGAAATGAATTAATATGATATAGTACATAAATAAATGCATTCAATTAAAATATTTGTTATAAATGTTGATTTTATTGTTAAATTTATCTGAAGCTAATCATACTAATTGATTCAATTTTTTCAAAAGTTGGTTGGATTTTGTCGTAATCGCATTAGCGTGAGTAAATTATTCTTAGTATGTAGTTTTGTAGTTTATTAGATATAATAGATTTAGTACTTATAGTTTTTATTAGTATCCTTGATCACTTCGTTTTTCTCTTTTTTATCTTATTTTTGTGTACACTTTATTACTCAACCCTGAAAACAACAAATATTTATTGTACTACATGTTAAATAATAATGCCAAGAGATGATAAATGGGTGTGCGTTTCAATATGAAGTGAAGGTTGACAATTTTCTCGGAAATTCAATCAATATATTTTGTGACTCACCTAAAACTCTGCGTGATTCACTTCCTATTATGTTTTCCATGTTCTTTCTACTTTATATTGTCTATGATATTTTATATGTTACATGTCAGTTAAATATATTTATTTTTGCTAAATTTGCAGCTATGTCACAATGGGTATCAATTTGGGAAACCTGGCTGCATTGAGAACATTTCGTGTACTTCGAGCATTGAAGACAGTCGCTATTGTACCTGGTTAGTATTACTAAAAAAATGAAAAATATATATATATATATATACGTACACTTATTGGAAATGCTAAGATATGTCATTGTCAATTCTCCTCAAAGGTCTCAAGACTATCGTTGGTGCTGTCATTGAGTCAGTAAAGAATCTGCGGGATGTAATCATTTTGACAATGTTCTCACTCTCCGTTTTTGCTCTCATGGGACTTCAGATTTATATGGGAGTTTTAACACAGAAATGTATTCGGAACTTTCCTGAAGAAGAAGAACTCACTGATGCTGCTTGGTTTCAATGGAATTCCAATGAAACAAATTGGTGGACTGAAAATCCTGAGTTGGACTATCCACTCTGTGGTAATTCGACAGGAGCTGGACTGTGTGAAACGAACTATACGTGTCTGCAAGGATTTGGAAAGAATCCTAATTATGGATATACTTCCTTTGATTCCTTTGGTTGGGCACTATTATCTGCCTTTCGTTTGATGACACAGGATTTTTGGGAGAGCTTATATCAGCAGGCAAGAGCTATATTCATATCATATATACACATATGTACACTCAAGAATAAGTCTATTATATAACCCACAAAATTTCTTTTTAATATTTTATTGTAGGTACTTCGAGCTGCTGGTCCATGGCATATGTTATTCTTCATTGTCATCATCTTTTTGGGCTCATTCTACTTGGTCAATCTTATCTTGGCTATTGTCGCCATGTCGTATGATGAGTTACAAAAGAAAGCAGAAGAGGAAGATATGGCAGCTGCTGCTGAAGAAGAAGCTATGAGAGTATGTTATATATATACATCATTAAAAACTTTTTATTCCTATTATTTGATAACTATTCATATATATATAATTTTATAGGCTGAAGAAGCTGCAAGAGAAGCTGGTAGAAATGAAGATAATGACAGTGTTATGAAATCACCTTCAGAGTTTTCCGAAAGAAGTTATGAACTGTGGGCTGGTGGTGGTGGAGATGATCATACAAAAGATAAAATGTCTATAAGATCTGAATGTGACTCTGTTGTTGGTGATAGTCATTCAAAACTTAATGGTCGAATTCGTAAGGTATCTCAAGTATAAATTTATTGATGTTTTATTACAACATTAAAAACTTTTGTTATACGATCTTACCAATGATGATGATGATGATGATCTTATTTTATAGGCAAGCTTGTCACTTCCTGGAAGTCCTTTTAATATTCGTCGTAGCTCAAAAGGATCACATCAGTACAAATATGGACGACGCTACGGTGATAAAAAGCCACTTGTTCTATCCACATATGAAGATGCACAAGAGCATTTACCATATGCTGATGACTCTACAGCAGCAACACCAATGAGTGAAGAAAACGGTGCTATCATCGTTCCAGTTTATAATACGAGTAAGATTTGGTGGAGCAATGACATTTACACATCTAATAAAGAAAATTTTGTTTTGGATATTGCAGCTACTTTAGGATCAAGACATTCCTCATATAACTCACATGCTTCAAGACTTTCTTATACATCACATGGTGATTTACTTGGACGTATGGGTCATCAACATATTACAAAGGAACATCAATTAAGAATGAGATCTAAAACTTTGTCGAGTTATGTTACTGATCCTGAGAAAGAGTCTCGTCAATATGATGGCGTAAGTGTTCTAATAAAATTTTTATAATAAATAGTTTTACTAGAATGTTAAATTGACTTTCACTTTATACAAATATCTAGGCAATGGGAAGTTATGATGATGTTCGTAAAGATAAACAACCTAGTGAAAGAGATAACTTTTATGCTGATCAACCACATCATCATAGTACTGCTGGAATAGATATAAAAGATCTTACTGTATTGAATGATATTATTGAGCAAACTGCTGGACGGCAAAGTAAAATGAGTGATAGAGGAGGTAAGAGGGCAAAGAAAAACTGCATGAGAAAAATAAATAATTTGTGCATGTTATAATAATTCTATAGCTAAGCTTATAATACGTAATAATACATGTCGTCATGCAATGTTGTAGTGTAAAAACAGTAGAAATGTAGACAAACATGCAAACTTTTTATTTCGGTAACCTGTGACCTACTTTTTGTTATATATTTAAATAATCATTGGATTTTAGTGCTTTTTTACTATATATATATATATTAGTGTGTACTAAATGTATACTTTTGTGTATCGTCTTAAATGTGTAATACTATATTATGAAAAGAAATATCACAAAATTCAATGATTACATTATATATATTTTTATTTTTTATAATATTGCACTCTCTCTGCTGAAAAATCACTACCACCATGATCACTACTACACGCTCACTCTCTCTATATATGAAACTCCTTCTCTCATGGCTTTTTGACCACAATTTACACTGGGGAAAAATTATTATCGCTCCTCTGCTGCTGCTGCTACTACTACCACTGGACTTTTAATATGGTTCAATTACTCACTCTATGCTACTCACAAAAAAAAACATTATTGCCTTATCAAAATGCTGAAATGATGAAATTCGCCGTGATGATGATTAGTATCAACGTACTATTTTAATGCAGACGAAGAAGATGAAGGAAATCGATTTAAACAAAAACTGATTGACTTATGCTTCCGTTGTGTTGATATCTTTTGCGTTTGGGATTGCGGATTTCCGTGGAGTTTACTACAAAAACTTATTGCTTACATTGTCTTTGATCCTTTTACTGAGCTCTTTATTACTTTGGCTATTGCTGTCAACACTCTTTTCATGGCTTTGGATCATTATGGACTAAAGGAGAATATTGCAATGGCAAAAACTTTGAAGATGGGAAATACTGTAAGACAATAAAAGAAATAATATTAAAAGTCCATATACTCTTATAATTGAAAATTGATTATTGTAGGTATTTTCAACTATATTTGCTGTTGAAGCTTCTATGAAGTTGGTAGCAATGAGTCCCAAATACTATTTTCAAGTTGGATGGAATATTTTTGATTTCATTATTGTCGCATTGTCATTATTGGAAATGTTGATGGAAGATGCTAATTTACCTGGCATCAGTGCTCTCAGATCTTTCCGATTATTGAGAGTGTTCAAATTGGCAAAATCTTGGCCTACACTTAATTTATTGATTAGCATTATGGGTAAAACGATGGGAGCTTTAGGTAACTTGGTGTTTGTGCTCATCATCATCATTTTCATTTTTGTAAGTATATATTTCTAATTATTTATATATTTGGGGTATAATGAGTTATGATGTTTTTAACAATTATGCTTTATATTTCTGAATTTTAGGCTGTAATGGGAATGCAGTTATTTGCAAAGAATTATTTTGACAAAGTTGACTTATTTCCTGGGAAAGAACTTCCGCGTTGGAATTTTACAGATTTCGGTCATTCATTTATGATTATTTTTCGTGTACTATGTGGAGAGTGGATAGAGTCAATGTGGGATTGTATGCTTGTTGGAGATGCTTCATGTGTCCCTTTTTTCTTGGCTACTGTTATTATTGGAAATCTTGTTGTTCTCAATCTTTTCTTGGCCTTGCTCCTCTCAAGTTTTGGAGCATCTAATCTCTCTGGTACAATTTGGAATTAAAAATTTATATATGAACTCAATTTTATATATGGTAAAATATTCTATGATATTGTTATTTTTATAGCTCCACAAGCTGATGCCGAAACAAACAAGTTGACAGAAGCATTTAATCGAATAGGACGATTTATACGTTGGGTTAAGAGTACTATTCGACGTATTGTTATGTGTATTGTTGGCATCTTTCTATGTAAAAGGAACCAAATTTCTGACCAAAACCAAGTGCCTGAAGGAAACTCTGTCAACGATGAAAATGGCACTATAATCAGGGACAAGTCCAACTATGATAACAATATCGAAGGAATGGACATAGTACAGGGTACGTTACACTTCAATTGCTATTAAAGCAATCTACTATTTGCACCTTAACAGAATATAACTAATGTATATACACTTTTCGTTTAGCTGGAGCACTTAAGAAACTTCAGCATGCAACAAGACTAGTGATAAATACAAATAAACTAGCTAATAGCGTACAACACAGGGATAATAAAGTTGCTAGTGAGATTGCCTCATCAAAGAAAGATGATGATGCTTCAAGTATAAGATCATATGGTTCACATACAAATTATCCAAAAGAATATGGCATTGGTGGTGGCATAGATCCAGATATTGAAGATGGTAAAGAAATTGAAAGTGATATTGATGGTGAAGAGAAAAAAGATTTATCAAAAGAAGATTTAAATTGGGCTGAAGATGAAATGGAGGAAGAAAAAGCTGAAGAAGAGCCACCGAGAGTGCCTCGTAAGCCTGAAGAAGAAGAAGAATATCCCAATGATTGCTGTCCTCCACCATTTTATGAAAAATTCCCAATTTTTGCTGTAGAAGATACACCATTTGGTGTAGGATGGGCTAATGCTCGTTTAAAAACATTTCGCCTTATTGAAAACAAGTATTTTGAAACTGCTGTCATTATTATGATTTTGCTGTCATCTTTAGCTTTAGTAAGGATGAGACACTCAATCTAGATTTATTATTACTATATATACTAATTTTGTTTTTATATTTAATAGGCTTTAGAAGATGTCCACTTAGCTAAGAATCCAGTACTCACCGATATTCTATATTATATGGATAGGATTTTTACTGTTATTTTCTTCTTGGAAATGTTGGTGAAATGGTTAGCTCTTGGATTCCGAAGCTATTTCACAAATGCATGGTGTTGGTTAGATTTTGTTATTGTAATGGTCTCTCTAGTTAATTTCGGTTAGTTATCTAAACATAAAAAGTATTAATAGAAAATACATCTGATGGCTATAATAATACTTTTTTATGATTTTATCAGTTGCTGCTCTTGTCGGAATGGGAAGTGTCCAAGCATTTAAGACAATGAGAACACTTCGAGCCTTACGTAAGATATAATAATAACAAGATAATAATATGTAATAACGTATTTATAAATAAATTCATAAATGAATTATTTTAGGTCCCCTTCGTGCTATGTCAAGAATGCAAGGCATGAGAGTTGTAGTCAATGCATTGGTACAAGCTATTCCTAGTATCTTCAATGTACTTCTCGTCTGTCTCATTTTTTGGCTCATTTTTGCTATCATGGGTGTACAACTTTTCAATGGAAAGTATCAAAAGTGCATTGATCCTGCAGATGGTTCCAAACCAGATCATAGGATCATCAAAAATAAAAATGAGTGTTTAGCTAATAACATGAGTTGGGAAAATTCACCAATGAATTTTGATCATGTAGGAAAAGCATACTTGAGCTTGTTTCAAGTTGCAACATTTAAAGGATGGATTGATATAATGAATGACGCAATTGATTCTCGTGGTGTAAGTTTTTCAAAGTATTAATTAATTTTTAAAGATTTTAAACTAATTGTATCATTTAATAAACATATAGGACGAAGAACAACCATACAGAGAAATCAATTTTGTAATGTACGTCTACTTTGTAATTTTCATTATATTTGGCTCGTTCTTCACTCTGAATCTGTTTATCGGTGTGATCATTGATAATTTCAATGAGCAAAAGAAAAAAGCTGGAGGGTCGTTAGAAATGTTTATGACAGATGATCAAAAGAAATACTACAATGCCATGAAAAAGATGGGTTCCAAGAAGCCCCTCAAAGCAATTCCACGTCCTAAGGTAAATTATAAACAAATTTTTGAATATCATTAGCATTGTAAATTTAACATGTCTCATATATTTCTATTTTTTTATTTATATAGTGGAAGCCTCAAGCTCTTGTGTTCGAATTATGTACGAACCAAAAATTTGATATGCTTATTATGCTTTTTATTGGGTTCAATATGTTAACAATGACTATGGATCACTACCAACAATCTGATGTATGTCATCGATATATTTACAACGTTAAAAAATTAAACTAATTGAAACTTCTTAATTCTCTGTTGCAGACATGGGATAAAGCTCTAGAATATTTGAATGGCTTCTTTATAGCTGTTTTCTCATCAGAATGTGCACTCAAAGTGTTTGCTCTAAGATATCATTACTTTATAGAGCCTTGGAATCTTTTTGATTTCGTTGTCGTCATTCTGTCCATCTTGGGTTTACTATTGAGTGATTTAATTGAAAAATACTTTGTATCGCCAACATTACTTCGAGTCGTTCGTGTAGCCAAAGTTGGTCGAGTTTTACGTTTAGTAAAAGGTGCAAAGGGAATTCGAACTTTACTCTTTGCATTGGCTATGTCACTACCTGCTCTGTTCAATATTTGCCTTCTTCTCTTTCTTGTCATGTTTATCTTTGCCATTTTCGGCATGTCATTTTTTATGAATGTCAAACTACGTGGTGGTCTGGATGAAGTGTACAATTTCCGTACATTTGGACAATCTATGATCTTACTCTTCCAAATGTCAACTTCAGCAGGTACTTAAATATATATTACTTTTAACACATTATAACAGATTGAATCTCTTTTTAAACTAATGTTTCCACATCGTCATTTGTTCATTCATTTTAGGATGGGATGGAGTTTTAAATGGAATTATTGACGAGGAAGACTGTAAAAAACCAGATCCTGATATGGGAGAGCCAGGTACTTTATTCATTTTATAAATCACTCACTAGTCAGTCACTTTGTCAACTAATTGCTAATTCTCTATTTCTTTCTCCCTGTAGGAGATTGTGGAAATCCGGCTGTTGGAATTGCCTTTTTACTATCCTACTTAGTCATCAGTTTTCTCATTGTCATCAACATGTACATTGCTGTCATTTTGGAAAATTACTCACAAGCCACAGAAGAAGTTCAAGAAGGCTTAACTGATGATGATTATGATATGTACTATGAAATTTGGGCTCAGGTATCAATTGCGCTACAAAAATCTTTTAAATTTAATAAAAATTAGTCAAAATGACTGACTAAAGCTACTTGAAAAATGTGCTAATCTTCTGATGCAATATTTTTTTACAGTTTGACCCTGACGGAACTCAATTTATTCCATATGATAAACTCTCCGACTTTTTAGATGTACTTGAGCCTCCGATGCAAATGCACAAACCAAATAAGTACAAGATCGTATCAATGGACATAGTCATCTGTCAAGGCACTGAAGAAAGTCCAGGCGATCAAGTATATTGTGTTGATATCTTGGATGCATTAACAAGAGACTTTTTTGCTAGAAAAGGTAATCCAGTTGAAGAAGCTGTAGAACTAAATGAGGTACAGATTGCTCAGGATCGCCCTGGCTATGTTCCAATCAGTTCTACATTATGGAGACAACGAGAAGAGTATTGTGCTCGACTTATTCAAACAGCTTGGAGAAAACATAAACATCAACGAACACAGAGTCAACAAGACTCTAGAACTGATACTGATGACAAGTTTACAACTTCTGTTGTGATTGATGAAACTGAAGGCAGTCATAAGGTATATATATATTGTAAATTCTACTGGATCACCTCTAACAAAATTCTTATTACTTTTTAAAAGGTGGTCATCCATTCAAGATCTCCTTCTATTTCATCAAGAATGACTGACGTTTAAATCTAAAGAAACCATTTTAAAATAGGTTGAGTGTGTGAAAGACATAAGATATATTCGTTAGCTAAAAAAATAACATACTCTATATAATATGTTGTAAGTAAGTACTAATACTTTAAAACGTATGCATGTACTATTTCATCTTATTAGGCGTTATATAACTAATGCTTTTTGCAAGCACACTATACTCCAAAAAAAGATGACTTACATACACTCAATTTACTATAACATAAAAAAATGGGCTACTCGCACAAGAAAGATGAAATAGGTTGCAACTATTAGTTAAATAAAATAAAATATTTAATGATATATACTATTACTATAACATATAATGCCTCTATAATTAATATTATTCGGAAAAAAGTTATCAAAGCTCTGTCCAAAAAGATCACTAAATCACAAAGTATTTAGATTATAAGTGTTTTTATATGAAGACTACTACTATACAACTACTAATAATAATAATAACAAGAAAATGAATTCTCCTTTTGCTTTCAAGATATAGTTATTCAAAATATATTGTTGTGTACTCAAAAAAGAAGAAAATACAAATAATCCCATCAGTACGCTATATACGCTAACACGCTATATATACATAAATTAAAGTGTACACTAATTAATTAAAAGCAAAATACTTTCTACTACTAAACAACAACAATTAACATATACTGCAGAAAAATAAATTAAGGATATATAGTTAGATTAGTTAGACGTATATATATATATATATATAATGTAGTATGATAGTTATGTATAAAAGTTAGTGAGAATAAAACTGCGTCAACAAATAACATCAACGAAAAATTAATAAAGCAGAGTGGATTTTAATTATGAATAAATAATAGTGAGCATTTGTAACAATTTTATTCCATTCGCAATCCAACCTTTTCTCCAATCCAAATATTTCTAAAAACAAATTCCTCCTCCTCTTATAAAATATTTAAACGAAAAATATGTAATTTAAGTCTATATAATGATTTTCAAAGTGATGTCATTTATATATTCCGTAAAACAGCAACTCGTTGCATATAAGTACTCTACATAAATATCAATTTCAGTGATTCGCAAAAAAAAGTAATTTATTTCTACAAAAATGATAAAACAACACATGTATCTGTCTAATGTAATATCAATGAAGAAAATAGTATTGAAACAATTTGACTATAGTCAATGAAAAATTACGGTGCTCCGTTGTACTTACTAAAAAAAACTTATTATATTATATATGTGTGTAGTGTTTTAAATTTTAAAAAAGAAATCTGTACAGCATCATAAAAATATTTACAACTCTAGAAAAAAATTATAATTGTTATTACTTAATATATACAATAATGTTCAGCAGGTCTGCAAAAGTAATTTATTTATATGCAAAATAGCAAAATCAAAAATATGTAGTAGTGTTGTACATATACATAAATCTAGCTTTAAATTATACTTTGTTGTCTCATTGATGCTATACAAAATATTGTAGCCTTCCTCTTCTTCAGAATTGTAATGGTAAAATACAACTGTGTTGTAGTAGAGAAGACATAAAAAAAGCTATAGCATGTGATAGAACAAGACTATTTTATAGCCAATGTATTAATTATAAATGTGTGTAGCTTTTTTAATTACATTTACGTTTTAAAGCAGTTTTTAAAAAATAATATTACATATTATGTGCAACGAAACAAACAACCCTCATATAATAATTAAATTAATGTCACAAGCTATGCAACAAAAAAACATTCACTATAGTCAAAAGAAAGTCAAGTCACAAAACACAAAATTAAAAAAAACATCACACGAGTAGAGAATGTTGAACAATTGTGTTTGTGACTCATATATAAAAATAAATGTAAAAACTTTAGATTTAATTTAAGTTGTAATAATTCCAAAACGCCGCATTCACACATATTCAAAGAAATTTTTGTACAAGAATTTATAATAACGTACCTTTATGCTGTATATAAAAAAAAACAAACAACATATACTTCCTCAGAAAAAATACTAAAATATATAACGGGCTCAACAACAAAACAAACTATAAATGTGAAATATTGCATGAAAGTAACTTAATTGCCTAAAAACAAACTGAACCCACCAATTTCACACAAAAATGAAAACCTAATTAAAACTTTGAAATAAAAAAAGTCAATAAGTCACTTTCATGCAAGAAACACATTAAAAACATGAGCTCTGCTGGTTGGTTGCAAAAAAAATATTGTCGTCTATATATATATTGATCTATACTTCTAAAAAAGTCTCTGGTCTGATGATATATTCTCTGGTCTCTTTTAAATTGTCATTATAAACAAAACTTATAATTAATACTTGAATTAGTAACGCATTCATAGCAATATATATTGTAAAAACACTGACATAAGAAGAAGAAGAAAAAAACTCAATTATAATGGCCAATGCATATAAAATTGCATAATGTTATGTATGAATGTCTCATATGAGAATCAAAAGTGTTAAAAAAATTATTCTCCTCCAAAGAAAAGTGAAAATTGTCAGCAGGGCTCTATATCTTCGTTCTCTCTAAAAATAATATAATGTCAACCAACGTTTTCAATTTCATGCTCTTTAATTTGTATAAATTGACTTTGAATATGGTATCTAATAATAAACACTGTGACTTATAAACAAAAAAAATCTATACCACTCTTTCGTTAATGTTTTTTTTATAGGCTACATATATAATAATTAATGGTAAATTTATTGACTATAGTGTCTCCTTCTCTTCTTATCTCATGTCCTCGTTATGTTTTGATGAGCATTTCCAAAAATACACTCAATAAGTACACCCAACTTGTCTATTGAACTGAGTCGAAAATAGAGCAAATTGACCTTTGCTTTGAATGCAACTCTCTCCTCGTTATCATCATCAAATCGATTGAGTTCACTATCAAATAATTATATCATAGCGTGCTACATACAATATACTTTGTCTATAACAAAAAGTTATACTGTCTCAAGTAAATATAAGCTGAGAAAAGCTACTGTAGAAGAAGAAGACTCAACATTTGTCTTCTTCTTCGTTTTCTCATACAAAGTGAAGTTGACACAGGTAGCTTTATGCCTTCCTCTATTTTCATCTTTGGCTTCCTAAACTCTCTTCAATATATAATTTTAGACTTGCAAAACTTCTTTCTTCGGGGATGACATAGCATTCCACCCAATATACAACTTTTGGGGAAAGGTATATATATATTCTATTCTGTAGCAGGCATCATCATCATCACATCAGAAGAACTAACGTCTTCTCTCTCTCTCCAGAGGAGTTTCATGATGTAGTAATGTATAATGTGGCATGTAGATACAGCATATGATATGCCTTTTGCCTAAACTTTACTTTATACTCTTGTGAGTGAGTGAGAGCCACAGGGAAAAAAAAGAAGTTGCCTGTACTCCTGTCGTCCCGAGAAATGAATGTTATTTTGTTATATATAGTTAAACGACGCAGGGGCAGTGCGAAACTTTAAGCAAGAAAGCAATATCTCTGTACTTTTCCGTACGTGTGTGTGTCCTATATAAATTGTAGTTTGAGCTGTAGTAGTACAGTACACATAAAAGCTAAAACCACTACTCTACTAGTAAGTTTTTTTGCTAACTGAAATAGAGAGAGAGTCTACTTCAATGTATGTAACTATGAGAGTGAAGTAGAGTATATATAGTAATGAGTATGAGGAGGTGATCTTCTCTGGTTTTGGGCAGGTGCGACGACGAAGACGAAGAAGAAGAAGAGACTTTTCTCAACAACTTTGGCTGTTGAGCCAAAGCAAGCCAACGGCAAGTCAAGTCACAGTCAGTCATTGTATGGATTTTGTACTAGTTGATAAATAAACCAGAGCTTTTGAGTAGGTCGTATAGAGGAGGTCGAATAGTACAATGAGTAGAAGAAGTTGACTGTCGACTAGTAAATTCCAAGTGCCAGTCAGTTCAGTAGACACACGACCACGTTCCAAGTTATATTTACAAGTTGAACATATCTCTCTCTCTCTACTCTGTATTTCTACTACCTTTTATGTAATTTTCATACCTACTCTACATTATACTTATAGGAAATACATACAAGATACATATATACAAATTGTACATTTCTATAATAAAAACCAATTAGGATTACACTTAATACACAGCTTACAAATTTTAGATATATATATCAAGAATATACATATTATTATTATATCACTCTAACGTACCAATATATATCAAGAGTTTTTAAGAGTAGAATCCAACAAGTTCAAACCAAAAAACCAAAGAGGCTTATTAGAATATATACTTCAAAGAGAGTTGAGACGGAAAATATAGTATGAAGAAGACATCGTAATATTTTATCAACACATTATATATCTTATACAGAGTATTTCAACTACTGCGATATACAACTTAGAGTAAGAAAAGGAAGGTAAGTCAAAACTTTGTTTATATTCTTTTGTTTGCTTTAAGTATTTTGTTGACACGAGAGAAGACTTTGAGTCTTAAAAATTACCATTGGGCATCATAAGTTTTCTTTGAAGCACAGTTTAATTTAAATTTTAGATTTGAGGTTAGGAGAGAGTACGTGATATGTATTAGTGGTATGGTGAAAGAAGAAGAAGAAAGCTTCAAACTTTGTTCATAGTCATGTAAAAACTTTCATGCTGAGACATTATTTAAAAGACAACAAACTTTGTGGTGTGAACCTAAGCTTTTTCTTCTTTGCCGTGTCGTGTCAGAAACTTTGGAGTGTTAATTGAGTAGAATAAAGTAGGATTTGAGGCATGATACTACCTTAGCTCTCTATAACTATATAACTTTTTGATGACTTTGACTCTTTGTCAACAACAAAATTTTCATAGTACCTTGCATATAAAACCTCAATTTATTTTAAATATTACTCAATGCCCACTTGTGCATAATATTTATGTCTTATATATATATTTATAGACGTCTCTTCTGACTCTTTCATATGTCATTTGCTTAGATATATATTTGCCATTCAAATTAAATGCAAATATTTCTCAATATATTACATTGTCATAAATGTAAATATAGTCAAATATGAAAAACTACTAGTTGAGTAATAAAGTAAAGTGGCCTTGATATAGTCGTGTAGTATAGTGCTGATTCTGACATATGAATATAACTCTCCTTTACAGATGACTGAATATGAATAGATATTAGCTGTCGCTGTCACACACTTGTGTATTCAAAAGGCGTCTCAAAACTCCATTTAACATTTGTATAGATATAACTTTACCTCTATTGACTGGTCAAACATATATAGAGAAAGCTACGAGACAGATACAAAGTTTTTTTTATGCTCCACTCTCTCTCATGTCATCCTGTCACCTTTTTTCTTTTTACAAAGTGTGATGAATAACTTTTTTATATATATACACTACCACTAGATAGATACATATGAGAAAAAAGCTTTCCAAGTTGAAATTGATATTGTTACTCTACAGACAGTTCTCAAACTCCAAAAACTCACATCCATCATAGAGAAAAGGTATTACATTTCACATAAAAAGTCATGAGTCTGCTGCATATGTGTCTTACTTTCTCTTCTGCTTGGTTACTTTTATTCTACCCACACTATAAGATGATTTCAAAGGAAAAAAAAGAGAGCATTATGAGACAGAGAGAGAGAGAGACAGTTCAAATCTTTAGAATTTTATGTAACATAAGGTAACATCATGTATTATTCACAGAGAAGAAAAATATGTTTCAACTTTGTTATATACACTAAAAAAAGTATTATTTTATTCAAAGGTATCACACATTTATATAATATTATTATGTTCTTGTTCTACTTTCTGTGACATTTTCTACTACAACAAAAGCTATAACATATAGTGATGTACAACAATTTCTTACATATGTTCTTGAGTTGCAAAGATAATAGTCAAAGTATGCAATATTTCTCAAGTTTTAGTATAAATTTATAAAGAGGCTATTGTAGTGACATATTCATTGTGTTTTCTGTCTGAATTATTTCTTGTTTATTTCTTTTGTCTGCTAACAAGCTTCTTTTTTAATAATGCATACCTAGCAGCATTCATATTATGAATTTCATTATAAAAACATAAAGAAAGAGACATTTTTAAGGACTTTTGTACTTTGTTTCATATTGATGTTCTTGAGTTTTGTATTTTTGATGAGATTAGATGTCAGTTAGTACATAAATGTATTTGTTTTTTTTGGGCCTTTTCACTTCACCTAAAATACAGAGTACTTAGATTGATATAGTTGCTATGCTCAAGAATAAGTGTCCTCAGGTAAATCTAGTACTTTCATAATGTTTCAAGAGTAGTGGTGGTGGGTAGAGTAATATACACAAAGTGAAAACAAAGTAGATTACTTGGGAACAAGAGTGCAAGAGGGAATAGCTCAATAGATTTTCTCTGTGACATTATCTCTTCTCTCTATTCCTTTTCTATATATTTTATAAAGTAGGTAGCAGAGTAGAGATAATGTTGTAATACATATATATATATATAGATGAAACAAACTTTCTGTTCAGATTCTATGTTCTCGGAAATTGTTGTAAGAAGAAAATTGCTAGATTCAGGTCATGTTGGAGACACAAAATTGGAAGTAAAGCTGCTAGACAAACAAAATACAATAACATAACAACTCTCTCTCTCTTCTACTCTATATCTATACTATAGTCTATTATACAAGATTGAGACTAAGCTTAACAATTTTGGATTTAGAATCAAGAATAACAAAGTTGTAGAACCTGCTGTTTGCAATATAAACATAAAGTACATACATAGAGACCACTGAACTATTAATGTTTGAACAGAGAGACGAAGAAGACGACCAGACCAGTAGACTATAAGAGATAGTTTTAATCAAGTTATGAATAGCAATAAGAAACAGCAAATATAAAGAGTCTCAAGTCAACTCTTATGAAATTGTATTTCCATATTCTATACAAGAAAACTGTCTTATGTCACTCTGCATAATAAAATAGTACGTAACTTACAAATAAAATGTCATCTCTGAACTGTCATGAATGTAACTAGTGAAGGGAAAGTAAAAGAGATAGTAGATAAAAAAATTACCATAAATTGCTCAACTTATGTAATAGGTACTTACATAAATATAAATTGTGATCGACACACCAGAAAAAAAGATATATAGTCTCTATCTCTGTAGAATTATTGCGTTGTGCATTTAGAGAAGTAGTCTAATATTATATATAGTTTTGGGGTTAGTTAGTTGACGAAAGTTGCCCAAAGTTTTACTCTTTATGTGGAAGGGCACATATGAGTACATTTATGAAGTCTGATGTGGCAAGTCAATCTAGAGAAATTGTAGAAAGAATAAAATAGAAACAAGAAAAAATCGATGAGGCGCAAGCGAATTTGGGTTGAGTATTAGACTTTAGTTGAGTTACGAGAGAGAGAGCAAAGAAGAATAAATAACTTATCACATGTCGCTTTCCCTTATCAGTCATAGAGTGAAAATTGCTCTTCAATTATAGCTGGCAGCTCTATCATATCTTCAAGCTCTATTTCCGCGAATGAGAGAAGAATCAAGAGTGACAGAGAATTAAATGAGACTTTATACCATTCCTCTTTCCTTGTCATATCAAAAATGAACTCGAGCTTAAAACATTGTCTGATGGACATAGATAGATATATATATATATATATTGAGTCGAATAGAGTTTTATCGTGTGCCATTACAACCAATTATACTATAAACTTGAGTACTTTTCTAATGTCTGCTAATAGAGGTTATAAAATTTCTAGAGTAAAAGTTTACACCACTGTCTAATGTATTTTTAATCTCGTAAAAGACTTTCTCTATAATTACTTACTAAACCAGCTGGGAAAAAATACTTATATCTATACACAGCACATAAGAAAAACTTGTAAATAAATTACTTCTTCACATGTTAGTCACATAAGTTGTTACAATTAGTAAGCTATAAGCTCTTTATATAATATACGTAGTATACGTGAGTGTACAAAAGTTGCAATTTATAACGAACAACATGAAAATTAGTGGAGCAGCTAACAACGTTCATCACGTACTTTTCTATAATAGTACATAGGCAGAGCTACAAGGAATTCCATGTTTCAAACTACTCTCTCATGAAAAAGACATAAAACTCCGACATTTTGCCCTCTCTGCCCTTTAGTGTATAAAAATTGGATTAGGTTCACGTATACTTTTTGTGTATATAGATATATAGATATATTACATTGTAGTAACTTGAGAAAACTTTCATGATTCCAATGAAAGAGAAAAAGAGAGAATAGGAAAAGTACACCACAACTGTGAGTGAACAGAAGTATTTTATTTCTCTACAACTATTGAAAATGTTGTAGATAAAAGAGAGAAAAAGCACAACGAGTATTGTATTACAAACATAGAGTGAAAGTAAAGAGTAATGTTCATCGTAGTCATTTCTGTGGTTATAGCTTGTGAAACAAAGAATTTGCTCTTGCATATATAACCTCTTTTTACAACCTCGAGAGGATTATAAAAACACCTGGTTTTCTCTGGTTTTATAGTCTATATTGATTTTTCTTTCTCTCTCCTTTGGATTAATTCAAATAATCTCGCATGTCAGCATTCCACTAGGAAGGAAATAAATTCAATTCCACTGGCTGTTTTGCATATTAGTATTTACTACGTAAATTCTCCTTCTGCTTGTCCTGTCTTTCTCTATTCTATACATGTTTACAAAATATTAATAATGGGATTGGCTTTCGCTTCTTTTGGCCTACGGAATGTCAAATGTTGAAATGCAAAATACTGAATGTCATTTATATCACTAGAGAAAGTCAACCTTTGAGTTTTGTCCTAAATATTTGAGTTTAAAGGACAAATATTTGTATTGTGCACATAAAAACAATTCTGTGCACAAGTAATTTTCCACAGAAATTTGTTTTATGGCTATTAAACTGAAAATAAACTCATAATGATTGGATATATAGTCTCAATCAAAATTCTATATTAACATTTGCATATAAAATGAACTATAAATTTATTATGAACTCTACTAGTAAATTAAAAACTTTTCTTTGTCGACCTCACACATAGTTATAAACATGAAAACAAAAAGTATAAACAATAGGAAAAAAATTAGATTTGAGTGATGAAAGCAATGTATATATATATAGTATAAATCCATTTGAATATTTCAAAAGAATCATGCAAGCGTACATATATATTTTTTAGAGCTGATGTAATTGGTATTTGAAGAATTGGAACATGTAGCGTAGGAAGAGAGAGAGCATATTATTACATATGTACTTTCTTTTGTTCACAGAAAACAATAAAGTTTCTTTCTAAGGAGAAAAGTTACAAACTACTCTCTCGTTTCAATTTGTGATGCATGTACACATATTTACATATATCTATATATAACACTTATATACAAGTGTATCTCAAAAAACTTATATAACTCTACATATTATATTTACTGTCGAAATGATGTGAGTGTCTAACAAGCAGAAAAAAAGGAAAAAACCAATTTAATATTCATACCAATTTTTTTACTACGCATATGCCATGCCATATCAAAAACCCAATGTTAAACTTTGTATCTAGAATTTTTTTTACACTCAAAGTCGTCTCTCTTTTCTAAGTACAAATGCCACTAGCAAATGTAAGTAAAAAATGTTGTAAGTTATAATGTTTCTTTTTCTTCATGTGGGTTTTTATTAGATGAGTTCTTCAAAAGAAGCTTCAGACTCTACTGAGAATTTGCTTCAACCGGATCCTATTCCTCCTCCAGTATCATCTAATCCAAATTTTACAACAGCAACAACCAACAGTGGTATTATAAGCAATGCTAGTGATACTATTCCAACAACTGCCTCTTCAGCCTCTTTCTACAGAAATAGAACACCGCTAGCACTTTGCACGCAACAAACAGCTCTTTCCAGCTCAACGCCTGGAGCCTCCATTTCAGGTACTAATTAAAGAAATTAGAGAGAAAAAACAAAACATGCATTTTTGTGGCATATCACTAATTAGCTGTCCATGTCATCATAAATATTTCAACATCATTACCACTGTTGTTATATATATATTTTCCTTTGAATTATGTAGTTGATGAGCCACCAGCAATTATTTCGTCGATATCTGACGACGACACAGAACATATCCAAACGCAGAGTCAAACTGTAACAGCAACATCAGCAGCAGATCCAATGGTGAGTTCAGAGTCCACCAGAAGTGTACCAGAGCTTGAATTGCATTCAAGAACAAGAGCTGTGGTTCATCCTTTGGGAGAAGGAGGAAGTGTTTCATCTAGTGTACCAAATCAAGATAGTCTCACTGGTTGTCGACACAGGTAACGAAAATATATTATAAGTTTTCTCTCTTGTTTACATAACACTTTAAAAGAGTGAGAAGAGAGAAGGAAATCATTAAAATTGAAATGTTGAATATACCAAGCCACAAGAGAGGAGCAACAAAATTTCATCAATAGTCTTACTGTCTGTCAACCTTTTAAAGTGTTTACATTATCCACTACTTGAAAGAAAAGCTTTCAAGATTTTCTCTTCTAACAACTCACAATATTAATACTTTATGAGAGTATCTATTAAATCTAAGTAATACAAATACGCTCTGTTGTTTTTATAGACTCTTGGCACCTCACCAACAACGTCATCATAATATCAACTGGCATTGCTCTCGTTGTGAGTCAACAGCTCATCAATGCTTACCATTATCACGTCATGCGAGTCGAGACTCTGTTCGAAGTATTCAACTTGCTGAAACATTACATGGCTCATCAATACAATGTGGAAGTACTTCAAAAGATGTATCAATGAGAAGACAACATTCTCAACCTGAGTCCTCTTGCTTATACTGTCAAACACATAGGTATACATTTTATATTAGTATAAATTAATAACTTTTAGAACAGAGAGAGAGAGAGAGAGAATTTATTATCATATGAAAAATTACAAGTCATTTATTTTACAATGTGCCTATAGTTTATAATCTCTTCTAATAAAAATGTCTCAAAAAGCACTTTTATCACAGAATATAAATCCAACTCTATAACATAAACCTAATCTCTCTTAATGCTATAATAATTCTGTCTCTTTTTAGAGACATTAGACAAGATTAAATTGGATTGGAGATAGAGGAGTAAATGATAAAATAATAATGTGTTTCAAAGTGATATGAGAAAGAAGAAAGTTTATTAGCTATCTTTTCGTATAGAGCTTGTAGTCTTATGATATGGAATCAAAAGTAATGTTGTAATAATATGATTTTAATGTCTTCTCTCTGTCTCTATTTTTGGAAATTATCATAGCTCTACATCCTTAAGGCAGCTAAAAGATCCGGCTGAAAGTGGCTTCGCTGGAATTGCGGCTGACTCTTTGCGTATCAATGGTGCTATCAGACAATTTAAACAGGTACAGTGCTTTCTTTCTCCTTCCAAAGTCTCAAGTTATAAATCTAACTACTAAATTATTTAGCCTTCTGGTGACTTTTTGACAAATTGGAAAGTTTTAGTCAACTCAAGAGTTGAGACATGAGATTCTTTATTGTAGACCATCTCATAAATTATTTTGAATAGGCACAATGTAATAATGTGCACTTAAGCAACAAAACCAACTCTTCTTGAAATGTAAAATTTATAAAAGATGAGAAACATTTTGTTATTAGTACTTCTCAGAGAGTCAAGATGAACTACATATAGAAAAAAGAAATAAATCACAAAAAGTTCAAGTTGAGTAGGTATATATACAAAACTATTAACTTTATATAAACTATAAAGCCCAAAAATTTAATTCTCTTTTTTCCACTTTTTTAAAAAACACTTGACATTATTTTAACTAAGGAGAAAAAACTTTTCTACTTAAAACTTTTTTTTATACTTATATCAAAATTTTTTGCTCTATAGCATGCATTGCTCTTAAATCCAATGACATTGGCAGCACAAAAACGTACAAGATTTCATTCACGTCGAGCATATACAACAACGGAAGTTGGCGATAATGACATTTCTCGAGTTTCACAAAATTCCTCACAAATTTCAAGAACGGTTCGATCTCATATATATTATTACTCTCTCAAAACACTTTTCAAAATTTTTATGCTTTTCCACAAATATATATTGTTAGTATTCTTGCTTTGTAAATCTTACTAGCTAAATCAATATATATCTAGCACACACGTACGTCTCACTATATATAGATTAGTTTCACATATTCAAAATTATTATCACAATTTATTCTCTCACTGACTCTATGCCTGATGAAAGAAGGCACTTTTCCAAAACTTATTATTTATTATATGCACTTTTTTTGCCATTTTCTGTCACTTTATACTTAGAGCTTTTTGTACATTATACACACATATATTCTTTTGATGATGAAAATTTATGTTGACATGAAGCTTACAGAGTCTATAGGCCTTGAGAAATTTTTGCTAAAAGCTAATTGTATATATATGATGTTAGTAGTGAATGAGGATTTTAGAGTTTTGTATTTAATGCTTTTGTGAACAAAGGACAAAATTATTAGTTTAGTCAGAATAAATTTCCATTACAAAGAGAAAGTAGATGGAAAGAACCAAGAGAAACAACAAAGGAAAGTTTGGTGACAGAGACGCCAAAGAAAGCGTAGTTTACATTTCGACGTTTAGATGGCGCTTCATGTAATTGGAAAGCATTGACGGGTTTTGAAAGCTACTTTCTTTGTTCACCAAAGAAAGTTTCTCTCTATGTTCTAAATTCCTATGGAAAATGTAAAGTTGTAAAAGGCCTATATTTTGGAATAAAATGCAGGTGAAGCACAAAGATACAATTACTCCTCATTAATTCATGACCTCGAGTTACATTCACGTCTGCAAGAATTATTAGCCTTGAGAAAAAGTAACGAGGATAAATGTCATATAGTCTAACTACATAACGAAAGAAAGTCCAAAGTTGATTTTAGCTTAGCCACATGTATTTTAATGTTTACATGTCCCCTTCGTGAGTCAAGTGAATAACATAAAGTTAATTTTGTGAAACCTAAAAAACGCAAAAAGTCAAGTCACCTTTATGTCTTACTCATATAATTGGCTCAAGAGGAAATAAGGCTAATGGTGAAATGTGAGTATAAAAACTTGTATTGACTCTCAATTGTTGTTTTCAAGAGATGTGAATTTCTATTCTAGGATTTTGAACTTTCTCCAATATTTATCAACATCTTGTCTTAAGTAATGTTCACAGCGTGTGTCAATTACAATGCATTTCATGTTGGCATTGTACTCTCTTTCTCTATCTTGCAAATTCTATAGGACAACTCAATCAGTAAAAGAGTATATACTATAAGTACATTCGGCAACTTTCGACTTTGTTCCCCATTAAAGTTTTTACACTCTCTCTCCAACAAATTCTACATAAGAATATCCATATAAACTAATAGACTTGTGCTACTACTCTCTCTCTCGCTATCTTCTCTATAATTCTTTTTGGACGACGACATATATAACTTAAAGCTTGTTCAGAAGATAATGTGAAACGATGCTGCTGGTTATGTTAAAACGTAATGTATCTGCCTTGACTTGCTTGGTCATAAAATATATATAAAAAGATTGGAGGAGAGAGAAGAGAGAGATTCCTTTACTCTAGGAAACACACTAGAGACAAAAAAGTACTCCCGTTTTATCGTTCACTTTTTTGTTATATTATATAAGAAGAGAAGGAGTTGGTTCTAAGCGCTTGCGAACTGAGAACAAAATTTGTTGTTGGCGAAACGAGGAGAAGAGAGAGAGAGAAAACCAAATGGGCTAGTGTCTCCGATTAGGTCCTTCTTGTATTCTTCTCTTCTTCTATGTACTCCACTACTGACTTGACTACTAAACCTTACCACTATATATATAATGTAATGCATAGTGGCGCAACTCTTTTGCTATATAGAGCTATATAGGAGTATATATATCTATCTCTTCAATATCAAAGTAGTTTTGGTGAATTGATCCCGATTGCACAATGTTCTACATTCAAGCTAAAGTACATGAGTCCACAAAACTGTGAAAGAGTATAATATGTGTATAGTGTAGTACATATATGTTTGTTAGAGAAAAGAGTTCCACCTTGGCTGGCTCTTCTCTCTCTCTCTCTCTTAAATGATAATTTGGTAGTAGAGAGTTTGTGTTGTTGTCCAAAACTACTTGAAGCTCCATAGTGCTTTCTCTCTCCACTTGTTCTTCATGTTGTCATCGTCGACAATTACTCTTACCTTGAAGCAGTATTAGGTGTAGTTTGTTCGTGATAGTTGTAGTAATTATTTATCCTACCTCTTCTCTATACCAATACAATGTAAACTTTATTTTAAACATCCTTAGCTATTTCAAGAGTATCTACTATATATCCCAGTGACTTATTTATATAATTAATTCTACTCTCGTGTATAATACACTACAACGTTCATCGTCCTCTATAGCTGTTGAGAGAAATCATTGTGTGAATTTATTTTTTGCTGTCTATGGCAAATTTTCACCTTCTCATCTTCTCTACCATCTGCTGTACCCAACGCCCTATTTATTTTTATCTTCAGCATCAGCTTCCAATTTAGTGCGCTATTGAAATTGTAATTCAATGCTGTGAAAAAAATGACAAGAGATTCATCTTTCTATCTTCTATTGCCTGCTGGTATGATATAATAATATTATAAGTAAAACTATTTTTTTATGGAAAAGAAAATCTCAGTTTATGACTCGATTGCCTTTATAGCTTTCTGTAATGTTATTTTAAATTTTTAAAACATTGATTAAATATTTATGAAGGGAGTATATAAGAGCAGACTACACTATTGCACCATTTAGGTTTAGAGAGATTTTATTGTGGTAGAAGAGTTTTAGAGCAATGGAACAATTCTAGAGAGCAAATTACGTCTTTTGAGATTTGACTTGTAGTATTATGGTGAAATAATGACCTTGCTATCTGCATTTTATGTGTGTTATTTACTGTTGGTAGAATAGTCGTAGTAATGGTAGTGGTATTTAGTACAATAGGTAGACAAGAAAAACACAAGTGTCCTGAGAAGAACAATACATACTCAAATGTGTAAATATATTTAATGTGCATATTGGAATGTTTATTATATAGTATCTTTCCAACTATAGTTTTTTGGGAATGTAAAAACAGGTTATGATGCCTTGTGTCACTATACTCACAAATTAAATAGCTAAAAGTAGAATGTAGTAATTGAAGCAATTTTTAGCAATGAGCACACATCACGTATCTACCTCTCTATTTATAGAGAGAATGCTTATTATTATTATAGGTACTTAAATGTAATTAAAATTGTAATTGTACTATTACGTACGCTATTATACAATTTTCTTCAATGTTACTACTCTTGAAGCAAGATAATTATTGCATACTCGACTGTGCATTAAAATTCTTTTTAGTCAATTAGTGCGTGCACTTTTGCAGCCTTCTTAGAAAATATTTAGTCAAAAAAAAGTTATAAGATATCGACTTAGAGATTAATAATTTTCGTCTTTGATTTTTTTCTTGTAGCTACGTAAGCCAACATCTAGTACTTTGTCCATACCAGGTAAGATTGAAGATTTGATTATTTTAGAGTGGATATTAGCAAAGCTTCTATGCATAATTTAGGTATGGTGAAATCACAAGAGAGAAGAGAAGATGAAGGTGCCTTGGTTGGAGTACAGGCTGAGTATCCACGATATGAAGAAGAGAAAAAGAAAGTTCCATATTCATTAGTTTCTCAAGGCAAAAATAAGCCAAATGTCGGATACAGATTGGGCAGAAGAAAAGCATTATTTGAGAAAAGAAAACGAATATCTGACTATGCACTCGTAATGGGAATGATAGGAATTGGTTTTATGGTATTGGAAAATGAACTTTCATCAGCAGGAGTTTATGACAAGGTATAAATTTTATTGGAACAACTTTGTTCATCAAACGTTTGACACTTGCTATTTGTATTTTCATAATATAGTCGTCATTTTATTCAACGGCATTGAAAACGCTCATATCTGTGTCAACATTGATATTACTTGGACTGATCGTTGCATACCATGCTTTAGAAGTGCAGGTAAGAGAGAAAACAAATTTTTTGTATATCAACACGTGAGCAACCTTTAATTGTACATTAGTCAACGTCTGATTATATACTACGTTCTATAAAGGTGAATTAAGTGACAGATTGCGTGTGATGTAGTCAAAGAAATCATTTTACTTTAGTTGAGTATCGTGTGAACAATCTATTTCCTCCACTTAGCACCTTAAATACATATATATATATAGTCAGTATAGTATGTATAAATAAATGAATTCTTTAGCTCTAGATACGACATAAAATGACACTCACAATGTACCTTGATGTTTTTTTTACTTCTTAGCTCTTTATGATTGACAACTGTGCTGATGATTGGAGGATTGCAATGACATGGCAAAGAATGACACAGATAGGGCTAGAAGTAGCTATTTGTGCTGTTCATCCTGGTAATATTATTTCGAACTTAAAAATTGGGCCAAAGTTTTGATATATGCATTGATATGATTTTTACAATGTAGTTCCTGGAGAATACAGTTTTATATGGACGACAAATCGAGCAAATCATGGTGGTGATGTGAAAACTAAGGAAGTTCCAATTGACGTAGCATTGAGTTTACCAATGTTTCTTCGACTTTATCTTATTTGTCGTGTGATGCTTCTTCACTCGAAACTCTTTACTGACGCGAGTAGTAGAAGTATTGGAGCTTTAAATCGTATTAACTTTAATACAAGATTTGTACTGAAGACATTGTAAGTATTCAATAAGACTAACTAAATTCTTATGTTATTTAGAGCCTATAATAATTCTATTTTTTTTTGCTCTATAGAATGACTATCTGCCCCGGGACTGGTAAAAAGCTAAAATTTCTATATAAACATTAAATATTAATTCATAATTTATTACAGTGCTCCTAGTCTTCATGGTATCTCTTTGGATTATTGCATCTTGGACATTGCGACAATGCGAAAGGTCAGAAGACATTTCGTTACTACTTTTAGAGATTAAAAAGATATTGTCACAATGCTTCTATTGCTCTTCTACTTATGCTGTTGTGTGCAGTTGTATACAACGAAAAGCACTTTCCATGCTTTTGCAAACTAAAGTAGTACTATAAACTACCAATTGCCAAGTTGTATATATAAATTGCTTTTACATTATATATAGATATAGAATTGTAACATTATAACTTGAGTAGCTAACAACTTTTGATTTTATAGACTCGAGGGATTTGTCAACTAAAAGATTTAATATTTATTAAGCGATTAATATTAATTATTTCAACCTCTAGAAAAGTTTTGAAAGTTTAAGTGTTTGACTAAATTATTTAACAACTTTGTTTTGATATAAATAATTATGTATATAACCAGGACCAAAAATTTATTTATTGAAAAAGTTGTTACTATAAATACTCAAGTTATAATTTGTGTCGACATTTGTTAGCATATATAGAGCACTGAAAAAATGTTACAAAAAATTGTGCTTTATTTGCGTGTGGCTTATTAACTATTGTCTTTTCTATACTTTCTGTTTTCTTCTTGTGCCCTATGTTTCTACAACACAGCTTCCATCTTAATTTCATTTTCATTGCTTGTCTATAATTTTTTTTTCTACACTTCAAAAAATTAAAGAGAAAAATAGAGAACATTTCTGAGTTTTCAGAGTTTTTGACTTGAATGTGGAAATAATAAGACATATCAATTGTTAAGAAAACAATATATATAATCATGTATCATGGCGATCTTAGCACAGAGTTTTATCTTTGAACATATGTATTTAGTAGTTTGCACAACATATGTAGTATATCAGGTACTTAAATATCCCTTTTATCTATAACTTTCACTCGATTTAAGCTATTGGTTCAAATGATTCTTACTGAAGCAAAAAGAGAAAAAAAGATTCTTTTATTTTTTTGTCCTAGATTTTTTCCATTTTCTGTCAAATATAGACATATCCTTGAAATTGCTACATTGAGTACATAACATTGCATACGACAGAAGTCATCCAAGCAGCAAACAAATGTTTCCAAATTTATGAGAGTTGAAGTAATATGATCTTATGAGATTTATTACATACACTATAGTATATACTCTTTTAGAAGAAAAAACACTAAAAAAGTTTTCAACTTGTTTATTCAAGTTAACTTTTTGGCACTCTATCATGTCCCATGTGCCAATATAAAATAGCAAATGCGTAAATAATAATTCTCATCTGCATCTTCTTCATCATCATTTTAGTAACATTGAGCTATAAAATGTCAAGGGCTGTCATAAATCATCATCATATTTACATACTATATATACTCCAACTATTTCCAACTTAGAATGCATAATAATTATTTAATCTAATCTAAATCCAACTATAGTAGTGTAAATTTGTATTTTAAAGCACTGTACTTACTTACCAACTAACAAAATAGCTATAAGACTTAAATAACTTTGTATGAAATTGTGTGATTCAAGTTGTTGCAATTGGCCACTATATATAATAATAATTAACACTTTTCTCTCTTAAAATTTCTTGTTCTATTCTTCTTATTATAATACACCACTCTCTCTCTCTCTCTTATATTAACTTGCTTTTCTCACGCTATAAACTTAATTCTTAAGTTTCTAAGTAAACTCACCAAAAAAAATTGCTCAAGCTGCCTTTAGTATCTATACTGTAGTAATACATCCAAGATCCAACAACAACAAAAATGTTATCTCTTCTCATTTCACAATTGACAAAACGTCATTTTATCTGATTCTTTTAATTCAGTTGAGGCACTACTACATATGACATATGACATAATCAGCATCAATATATCAATCAATATTGTGCATGCCTATATAGACTGTAAGTATATTACGATGATATAATATGATATGCTCGAACATTAATATTATCAAACTACTATCAAGAGAAATAAAAAAAAGTTGCTCATGCTGTATATAAGTATATATAGAAAGCTGTATTGACAATGTAGTTCGATAAAATATTATGTATATATTGGCATGTTGCAAAGTATGAAAGTAGTAGTCGTAAATTCGTAAATAGAGTTAGAAGCAAGTCTTCTTCTGTAATATAATATGTAGAGTGCACAAGTAAAACTTCTTAGCTCTTTTCTCCTCCACACTAAACCAAGGACACAAGTCATCATGTCATGAAGACATATAAAATATATATCTAAAGCCGAGTCGAGTTTTGTTAACGACATGATATTAATATAATATGCATATGAATGATATGACAAACACAAAACCCTTTTGACATTCCTATCCAGTACAGGCAAAGTTTCTCTCTAATGTGCCGACTTGGATCTTGAGACTTTTTTTCATAAATTTTATACAATAGTGAATATCAGTAGTAGTAAAAGAGAACAGCCTTAGAGCATTTCTTGTAGTCTTTTCTTTCAGATCAGAAAAATATGGAAAAGACATACAAAAAAATTTATATGAGAATTGTAAAAATTGTAGTAACATAACTCGACTACAAGAATAAATATGTTGTCCTTTCTGAAACAGAACTTTCTTCCCACAATAGCCTTTATAAAATATTAGGAATATAGAAAAACTTTGATTCCTTAGCTAAAAATCGTCATATACATGGTTCATTGTTAAAACAAAATATTCCAATAAATAACCAATGAGAAATATTCTATTTTTTTATTTAAAACTACAGATATATAATACTAACCAAAAGAAACGTTCTCATTGTTCTCATCTCACTTCTTCTCACAAACTAACATCTTTTTATCTTCATAGAAAGCTATTTTACATGTCTTATGAATGTTTGAAAGTACTAATCCTCATTAGTGTATACAAACTTAACAGTAGAAATAACTATAATAGAAAACAACTAACTCTAGATAAACAGAATGCAATGTTTTCTTGCTCGTTTTCTGCCTTGTGTAACTCTATTATGAATGAAACAAAAAAACCCTTATCAGTGTGTTGTATATGTTTAACTGTTATTTTACAAAAAAAATGTGTTGTACAAGTGTATACATAATATATATTTGCTTGACTAGTCTCATCCCTTCTTGTTGGTCATTAATGACTCTCTATACATATTTCTACGACGAAAATTATAAGAAAAAAAGCTTCACATCTAATCTCCCTTCAGCAATTCTATTCTCCAAGTTACATAATATCCAGTTTGAGGAAAAAGTGGTGAAATATATCATTAGTTTCTACTGAACTAAACTGCGTCATCAACAAACAGCTTTTAGTGACAAGAAAAAGGCATGGTTCATCACTGTTACTCTATGACAGGAGCAGTAGTCTATGTATTTTGTCCAGCATTTGACTAATTAGAGAAAATGAAAGGTTTTCATGCTGTCTACAGGCTATCTCTCGTAGTTCATTACAACTATCATTTGTCCTTGTCTTGTGTTGTGTAATCTTCACGTGTACAATGTGTGACAGTTAGAGTAGTAGAGAGAGTATCATCAGCAGTGACATAATCTGCTGTAATTTTTTTTCTCTTTTCTGACATTCTTCTAACATCAGAGCTAAATTGAGCATTGAATACTAAAACTCAAAGTCTTGTATACAATATTTAGAAATGCATAGACACAACTCTCTCTCTCTCTTCGTATATGTAGTAATATAATAACTCATGCAGCCAGACATTATTGAATATTCTATAAATAGAAGATGGATGACTTTACATCGATAGTGAAAACACAGTAAGATATTTTTTTTGATACACTTAAGAAATAAGAGAAAAGGGCAAGTCCATCTTATAGTATAAGGTCATAACTTTTGGCAAGTGCAGCTTAGACTGTTATAAGAATAGGGAATGCATATCGACCACTGCTAATGGATATCTGTCAATCAACCTACTACTCCGATACTCAATTAGGTCAAAAAGGAAAAAAAACCTCCTGAGTTTTTCTTTGCATTGAATTACATCCATATAGAAGAAAGGAGCTCAAAGAGAGAAAAACAATACTTGTGTATTCGTTTTTTTGTAAGCTTGTTTTTTCCGTATGTCCGTCCAAAAAAAAAGTTTTTTTCGTTTTCGTCTCTTCTTCTCTTCCCTTATATATTTTTATAGTAATAATATGTGACTGTTGTGAAGTCTATATAGTAAAAGTCCAGTGTATAACTATTTTTTATGTGACGGCAAAAGCAGAAAAACACGCAGTGTACTTTTTGCATATGTATTACGTGTCTAACCTTACTTATACCCAAATATATATATATACACCCTCAATATATACGCTTGGCAATATTACATAGCAATTTGCAAATACTATATGGTTATATTACTCATAGAGAGAACGATATTGGGAAAAAAGAAACTTTTTAGTCCAATTGACTGTGACACTGTATATATATATATATGTATGTTATGTCAATTAGAGTCACATAAATAATCTACGAGAATGAAAGTTTATGAGAACATAAATATATTATAGAGTTCTTTCTCCTTTTATATGTTATAATATAATGCTACGCTCTAATTGACTTTTTCTACATCATTAGATAACATATGACTACTACTACAAGCTAAAACTTTTTCTCAATATACTTTTGTATTGTAGAAATCACGATGATGATCATAGCAATTTATTGAACTCAATGTGGCTGATCGCCATTACAGTAAGTATTATTACAGTAGAATGGCATCACAAAAAAAAAGAAAGCTCACTCATTAATATAAAAATATTTACAAATTCTCACAGTTCCTATGCGTAGGATATGGAGATATAGTACCCAATACATATTGTAAGTTTAATTGATGATAAAAAAAAACATAGTTAGCACTATTTACTAGTGAGTGAACTAATGGACTTTTTTCTTCTTTTGGACACATCTCTCTTATCTTCCAGGTGGTCGAGGCATTTGTGTAGCTTGTGGAATGATGGCAAGGACAAAAATATAAAATGACTTTTAATTATAATTTGTTTGTATACTGCTTTTTACAAAAAAAAACACATTATCACACTTACTCAATAAAATGTCAGGCAGCTTCATTTTTTATATCCCACTCCCGATCCCAATACAAAATTAACTTAGGTAATTTAAGTTAGAAAGTAATTTTAGGTAGGTTTCATATATAAATACATATCAACATTCAAATAATTTTATTTCTAGGTCAAATCAAAAACTCTGAATAATCAATGAACAAAAAATGAAATGAGTTTGAAACTAATGCACCTTTAATAATAATTTTTCTCCACGCTATTAAATTATTTTATTACTAATATACTGCGGCATGCCTATAATTGCGCGTGAAAAAAAAATAACTATACTGTACTATGTATAGCATGCCAGTAATTATAATTACTTTTTAGGCACTCATTAAAAATATTTTTGAATTTGCTCTGTAAACTCAGTAATATATTAATTTGTATATATATATTAAATCTCACACTGAATCTCTAATTTTGATATGCAATTTTTATAATGCAATAGTAATAATAACAAATTAACTATTTTTTCAAGTAATTTTTTATATACTCACACTTTTATATATATATATATACTTTTTAATTTTATATGAAAAAAAGAAAAAAAATTGTGGACTATGATTTATTTTTGTGGTAAAAAAATATATATATATAACGGTTCTATAATAGATCCCATGATGAGGAACACGCCAATATCCTTAACTCCATGTGGCTCATATCGATTACTTTTTTAAGGTATTTTTTTCTTTACTAATGGTTTTTTATCCTATTTGATAAATATTCACATATCAATTGATTAATTATATTTTTCATCAATTAAAAAACAATTATCTACGATGATTTCTGTAGCATCGGTTACGGTGATATAGTGCCTAATACTTACTGCGGAAGAGCTGTATGCGTTACAACCGGGATGATGGTTTGTCAAAAAATAAATGATTTTTTTTAAATAAATATAAAATGCTTTACAAATTATATACTGAGCAATTGATTATTCTTAGTTTGGTTTTGAATACTTACATAAAAATATGACTCACGCATTTATACTTTAATATGCACTAATATACTACATAAAATAAATAGTCATATGTATACTACAAGTATCCCTTGTAACATTTTAGGATTTGTTAGGAATACATTTAGAAAGTTTGACCCTTGTATATACCCAGTGGGAGAAATACAATACTACATTTCCACGCTGCCCTGACTTTTTATTAACACATATTTTTATTTCTCTGCTGTTTTTTTAGTCTTTTCTTAATGATGTGTGATTTTTAATCATGATTTACTAAAAAAAAGGGTGCTGGTTGTACCGCTCTGCTCGTTGCAGTGGTTTCGCGAAAGCTGGAACTATCGCGAGCTGAAAAACATGTACATAATTTTATGATGGATACACAATTAACCAAGAGGGTATGCTAATAACAATTAATTAAGTGTATTAAAATACTCACAAAAAAAACTCACTCTGCTCTTTAGTGTGGTTTCTAAATTGACAACTTGTGTGATTTTTTTTCAAGTAATAATCTAACATGATAATTAAAGTCTTAAAAATAAAACAACTTTCTCTAAGATTTGTTTAAACGTTATATTAAATAGGGGAATGGTACAATGGCAATATTAGTTGCAATTCTTTTGCCAAAACTTACAATGTCTCCTTCAGAGAAACGAGTTCATATAATAATGATGGAGAAACAATTAGAAAGAAGAGTGAGTTTTTTAAAAATGAGTATTTTCATACTTAGTTTTAAAAAAGAACTTTCACCTAATTAGAAATCTTTTCTTCAATAGCTGAAAAATTCTGCAGCCAACGTACTTCGGGAAACATGGCTAATATACAAACACACTAAACTTGTGAAAAGAGTTTATCCTTCAAGGTAATTTACAATGCAACATGTTACAAAATGTTACATCGTCTTCTATACTATAATTATTTTTGCCATTTAAAACTTTTGTTAATATTCATCCATTTCCTTACTCAATACTAAACTTTACAGGGTACGAGCTCACCAAAGAAAATTTCTTCTAGCCATATATGCGTAAGTGAACAACAAACTTTGTACATTTGCATAAAATTGTCTTAGAAAGTTTTTTTCTCATGGTCAGTCATTAAGAAAATGATTATTGTGATTATATATATATTCACAGGTTGCGCAAAGTGAAAATGGACCAACGGAAACTTATGGATAATGCCAACACTATTACCGATATGGCAAAAGTGAGTTTCCGTTTAAATTTAAAACCATTTAGAAACATAAGGTGTTTTAAAACAGAAGATTATATAAGAATAATGTAATGATGATTAGCATATACTTTTCTCACACAATATACAAAACTTTTATATTGTATTTAACTCAAGGCTATCAATATATTCAACCTTGGCTATTATCTAAGAAAAGCTTTAGACATGAAAATGGATAAATCAATAAATATACATAAGAATAGTGATAGTAACATGTAAAGGCCACTTATTTTTGTTGTACAAGAATTGAGGAATACTTTATGTTTATTTGACTTTCACTTGTATAATTTAGTATGTTCTGTTAGTCACGCTACATTTGTACTTGATAGTTTATTCTTATTGTCGTGATGGCTCAATAGTGATGATGTGACATTATGACCAATGCCAATAATAGTACTAGCGTAGCTCTCCACTTTGAAATGAGGTCACACCCACGACACTTTTAGCACCATAATAACACATTGGAATATAAGTTGTTTATACTATTATGACATGCCCTGTGTATATATTTCAGTATCTAAAGTGACTTATAATGATCTTTTTTATTATAGACTCAAAACACCGTTTATGAACTCGTTTCCGATCTAACCAACAGACAAGATCATTTAGACGACCGACTGGTGTCTATAGAAGAAAAGTTGAATTTGGTTCATGAGCAATTGGAAAGTATTCCCGAAGTGGTTACAAAGTGTTTGACACAGTATTCATCAAGTTCTAATGTACAATCAAAAAATTTACTACGACCTGACTCTGCCGCCTCCCATCAAGTTAGCAATGCACAAATTATGCCTCATTCCAAGTCTGTGCCTACTTCGACCCTCAATCAACCATCGAAAACTTCAACCCAGCAACAACAACAACACAATTAAAAAAAACAGAAATAACTAATATAAAAAACATCTAATTACCACAAACTACTTATTAATATATATATAAACCATGTTAATTATATTCTAGTCATATATAAAATGATCTGATATTGATCTCTTATTAATTAATTATATATAATCTCTTTTATTACTGCATAAAAAAATAATTCCTAGAGTGTACCTTATATGTATATTGTTATCACATTACCAATGATTGTTGTTGTTTCGTTCGTTCGACCTTTTCTCTTAACTTATTACCGAATTAACAACGAAAAAATGTATTAGAAACCCTGTCAGGATTACCATTGTAAATGACCAGAGAGAAGACAAACATGTCAATTATTTGGTAAAAAAAATAAAGTATCAAAAACTACGGACCACATGTGATGTTATAAAGAAACATTCGCATTTAAGTTTCAATATTATATAGATATATAGTTAAATAACTACCAAAGTATAAAAGAGAACAAGAAATATTCAAAATAAAGCTATTCAAATAAGACAAAAAACAGCAAAAGAATATTATTAAATGATAAACAAAGAATGACGTGTGATCAAATCTTTTAGAAAACAAAACTCTTCAAAAATATATTATATTATTACTACATATATAAATGTCATGTAAAAATTGCTCCATATTATTATATATAAACATATTCTCAAATATGATTACAAACAACTCTCACATAATTTATGTGCACACATTGTTATTTGACATCAACAACAATGCCTTTCAAAAAGTGTCATTTCTAGCACAAAAAAAACTTGGTATCTTTTAAGGTCTGAATTCAAAACCTCTATCTATATATATTTATGTGTGTGACGTCACAAATGAACCAAGAAAACAAAAAATCTAGTGTCAAAAAATGTCAGAAACTTAAAAAAAATCTTTTTGTATATCAATTTAGTTCTCCGCATGCTTTAAATGTGAATTTATATTATCATGTCTTCATCATGTTTAAGAAAAACTATTGATGTTTACAAAATTATTACTAAATAGTATTTTAAAGGAGAAGAGAAAAAAAATTATTTATGAGATAAATCATTGTAGTTGTTTTATGGGCGGAGCCAGTAATAAAAAATATATATGAGTTTTTAATGATTACACATATATGCAACTCTTTACTTTCACTGCTTTCACCTTATGACAATTTATGAATAAAAGAGAGAAGAACTGCAAAGGCAAATTACTTTTTGTAGTTATTGCTTTAATTGAGGTATGTCATAACATAACAGATATATAACAGAACTGATTCTCATTTTTTTGTATTTTTCAATCTTCCAATAATATTATGTAACGATACTTATATACTTAGACAATACAGAGTCATAAAGGTCAACAACGGTAACATTTTTTTTCTCTTGCGGGAGTCTTACAGTTTACAGAGAGTCTGGTATATATATATATATATTATAGTTTTTGTTAAAGTACTTGATAGATTTTACAGTAACATTCTAAGCACACTAATAGAGATTGGAAGAGCTTCCACTAAATGCCTACTTTTTCACAACAACAGGTATTTCGTATAATTTTTATATGCTTGCTTCAACAAGTTCAATAGTACAGATTAGTATTTTAGGTAATATATAATAATATTTTTATCTTACAATACTGCTCATATTCCGAAGAAGAAAAAACTCAACTCAAAATAAATTAAATATATTAACACTATATATAGCACTCAATACGCAGCAGGTAACACTGTAAAACATACATCACAAATGCATTACAATCATTTTATATCACTACGCTTATATAAATACATCAAATCATACGAAAATCATACAGTAATAAATTATATACTTAAAAACTAAATTTTTTTCTCTAGTAATTTGATTAAATATTATATATAACTGCACACAATTGGAAATGAGAGTTTTTTTGAGTAGACGACATCAAGTCGTTTACACAGCATGCAGTATGCAGTATTATGTATTGTAGTTTATGAGTAACAGTTTCATAAAATTTCTCTATATAGGAATTATAACATATGAATATTTTCTTCTTTTCTTTCGTCCATGGTACATGTGTCGTTTCCGTCTTTAGATTTGCTGTTACATAAATTCAAGTTGAAAACAACTTAAAAACATCTAAACATTTTTCATTTTCATATATCACTGACAATTTGTTGTATCACTCACAGACATAAACATCTAAACCATTATAGCACCATATATTTTTTCTCTTTTACAATCACCGAAATTTAATAATACATTTTAATACAAAAAAATTATAGACTAGAAACACATAACATTAAAATAAAACTCTATACAAATTGGTTTTAGTATAATGCGTTAAGTCAGACACATGTACAACGTCTTTGCTTCGTCGTCGTTTCATCATCTACTTCCAAGGCTTGCAATTTTATTATTATATAGCAGTTGTGCGATGACTCAACAAACAATTCTACATCGTGCTATTAATATGTGTTTGTCACAACCGAGAATACATTGAATGAGATTTTCACTTCATTTATTACATTAGTACTTTTTTGTGGCTACACTTGATTTTCTTTTCAAAAGAATCAAAGTTCACCTTGAGCCTTGTCTTGTGTCAGCAAGTCGGAAGTTATTTCTTACAACAATTATTTTTTATATTCATTTTTTTAATGCTGATATATATTATATTCATTATATATATAGTAATAATTAATAACTATCTTATATATATATAACCACTTGCATGTTGCAAGTATTAAAACTCTTAGGATATATATGTATGTATATATAAAGATTTTGAGTGAATGTGCAAATAATATGAATCATAATTCTAAATCTAAACAAATTAAAAATAATAATCAATTAGGCTTTGATTACTTTTGGGGTAAAGAATTTCTGTAGGCGACCTCTGGCATTATTAGAATTAGGCCGGATAGTAATTTACAATTGATCCAATTAAAACATAAAATGCATTTAAATATATTATGACACATTATTATTTGCACACTCACATAAAAAAAATTCTTTCCTTCTATTTTCTATTTGCACCAGAAATCACTAAAAGTTCCTTTCGTTTTTTTTTCTTCACTAGGTACACATTTCATAATTTAACACTTTGTTATATAATACAATTTAATACTATATTAGGTAATAGTTGATGAATACTTACTTTTCTGTAAGATATTTATACAAGAGATGAGAGATAATACAATACAGTAGTCTGTTAGAGCCAACTGCTAAAATTTTTGTAGTAAATTTTTCATTATATAAAGAAACAACTTAAAAAGTTCAACTTAAACATTGTAGAGTTTACAAACTTCTTAGCCATAATTTTATTTTTAGCACCATACTATATATAGTTTTCCTAAATATCTACCCTAAATGTCCGAATAATAGCCCGGTTCAAATAATGTAGCTAACGTTGCATATAGCCCTAAAAAGTTGGATTATATCAATTAGCATAGAAATCTTACAATTTTCAATTGAAATAGAATTTAAAAATAATAACTGGGTCTTAAACTAGATTGTTAAATGTGACTGTGTTGGGCTATTATTCGGATATTTACGGTATATTTGTAGTAATTAAGAGGAATGCTAATTGCCTTGAATTTTGTCTTGAGATTATGTGTATTATATAGCTCTGTCATGCTTACTCTCTCTCCATAATACTCTAACAATGTTTTTTTCTGGATCATTTAGCAATTATGTGGATTAGATTTTGTAAGTTGCTTCTAACACAAGAGTAAACATGACGGCATTGTATTAGAAAATTGACTCAAATACCTATTTATATATATATACTTATACATATTTAGCAACATCGTCATCGTCGTCGAAATTTTTTTTTTGAAACTTATTTCTATATGTCTCAGTTGTATTGTAAGAGGTACGTGAGCATTATAATTTTCATCATTCATTATTTTTGTTAACATTCACGATGGTACGACGGAACAGGTATAGTTTTTTAGTTAGAGTGAGAGAGTAAAATTATTCTTTTAGTACAGCAGCAGAGTTTATATAGCTTTGTCTTTACTGCTGATGTAGCAACTATTAACTACCTAAAAATCTATAATATCTTATTATTAATTTTATCATTTACAACACTCTCAATAATAAGAATTCAAAAAAGTTCACTCAACGCGACAATCTCGAGGACACAGATTAAATTTTCTCCTTCTGAAATGCAACTGTGTAAAAGTAGCTAAATTGAAAAGTTTTTAAAGTACAGAGTGTTACATATACTTCTTCTTGTTGAAAAAACTTTTTTTTTGTAACTTTGTTTAAAAACTACTATAAGAGTTACAAAATCATAAAGTATATTTTTAGATATTACAAACACACACGCTGTACCTTGCTAGTTACACACATATGAGTATAATACTGAGCTGTTTTTTTATCATTATGGAATTCCCTCAATGTTTCCATTTTATATTTGAAAACGAACATTTTATTTTAGTATAGAACAATGAGGGTAAAATTTTAGATTGAAATTTTGAAAGAATAAGGCAATAACTATTTTTTTGGGACCTTAGATTTCTTTTTTTGCTAACTATACTGTCACAATACAACAAGACGGATTGATTACACAACTTTGTTTACTTTCTTTTTTTTCAGTGTGAAAGCAACCTGAGTTCTGAGCATGAGTTTTTTCTAAAATGGTTTTATTCTAAACAACTCTTCATATGAGAATTAGTAAATGGAGAACGAAATCTAATTATAAAATCAAATCTAATTTTTAGTTCTTTTGGACAACTTTGGGGGAATCCCACGCCTGTTTTTGTGTATATCATATTCTCTTTGTATAACAAGGAGGCACAGGATGGCACAACTAACGAAGACAGAGATCTAAAAAAAAGTTCACTTATACACTCTCTGTAGTATTCAAAAAGAAGGAAGAGTAAATAATAAAGCCAAAAATCAGAGACATCATGCTAAGTATATAAAAATCGTGTTCGCCTTATTTTTTTTTGTTGCTTGCTGTTCTGTTATAGATATACTACTGTAGTATTGTTGTAGTAGCGATTTCTTTTTGTCCTGATTGCAAATTGGCCCACACGCAAATGCAAAAGGTTTCGATATTTTTTTTATATTTTATTTTATGTATTATGTAAGCTGCCTCAACTCATTATTGTGTGCATATGCATTACGTTTTGTGTGTAATGCATCTTTGCTTATTTCTACTTATATAGTAGTACTTATTATAGTACTACTAAAATACAGAGTAAAAGATGAAGATGCAATCAAGTCGAAATCTGTAGTTCTTTTAGAGTCTTCTATGTCTTGCTTTTTTATACTTTTTTTCGGAGATGATGAACACTACTGTCCGGACGTCGATTTGTAGACAGTTATTTTGGTATTCTGTTTATATTTTTTTTGCTACCGAAAGCAATTTTTGTTAGTTAGTCTATATATAGTTTTTTTTGTAGATGTGTGTGTATGTTATATCTCTAACAAGAGTCTAACTCAAGAGCGAAGCTCATCTGTCATATATTTTTCAGTGTACCATTAATAATCTTAGCACCACTCATTGTATATCAATATCACTCAAAGTAAATTATAAACTGATCGTAAGCAACGTCGAGTATTGTTATAATACACTTTAGTACGTATATATATATAAGCTAAATAATTAATTCTAAAAGGCTAGAGAGATAAATATATTAGATTAAACAACAACAAGAACATATGGTTTTTTTAGTACATAAACTATAGGTTCTAAAATCTTAAATTGATTAAAGTATGTATGTAATGTATAGTAGTAGGAGTAGTTCCTTTTTTTGTAGTAGTAGAGTAGTATAAGTACACAAGCAAACATAACAAGAGTTGTTGCAACTCAGTAAAAAAGTTTGGTTATGAGTATATCGTAATGACTTCTCGTCCTCCACCACGAACCATCAGAACACGATCCAGTCCTTCTGTTAGTACTTCCAAAAACTCCATATCTGCAAAGGAAAAGTGAAACCACATAGTATCAAGAAATAAGAACACATAACTCTTTGAACTAAAGTTTTGTAATTACAGTTTGACTCATATTCTCCACCAGTTCGCCCAGGTAATCCTGGCAGATTGATTATTACAAGTTTGGCATCATGAGATTTTGTGACTATCACTTCATTTAATTTGACTGCTGTGTGCATTCGGCGAACGTTGTCTTCGTCACTAAGAGAATAGAGAGACGAAAGAAAAGAGAGACATAATATTAATAATGATGTAATGATGATGATATCTTTATATTTGACAACTTGATAGCTTTGACTTACGGTTTAATATCAAGTAACTTTTTCATACTGCCATTATCTCCATTTTTCTTTTTGTCAGGAGTTGACGTATTAGATGAATTTCTTTGTGGCTTATTTGCACTTGTACTTGAGACAGTGACTGACTCTTCTTCTTCATCTTCATCACTAGCATTTCTCACTGTGTATAAGAGAAAGTAGAAAATTATTTCCCAAGAGTAATTAAAAACAATGTCATTTTCGCTCAACCTAATTTCTTAGCTTATATACATATATATCAACAAGAACAGTCTCAAGTTCTTTTGAGTCTCGAGGACTGGAGAATGTTTATTACTCAAAAAATTGAAAAATAATATAGTAGACTCAGATTACAGAATCTCACACATTTAAATTTGTTTTGAAAACTGAAATTTCGAGTTGTGTTTTCTTTTCATAAAATTTCTGTTTCAAAATCTCAATTTGAGTGTTAGAATGAGACAGACTATAACTCTGGAATCTATCTTAAAACATTTCGAGTTCAAAAACCTCAATCTCTCCTCGCTAGCAATCAACTAATGTTAAAAACTACAAATAAATTAAAAAGGCTAAGCTGTTTGTATATACCTGGATCTTCTTCATCTTCCTCCTGAGCATTTACACCATTCACAACGGCTTCTTCTTCTTCAACTTTGAAGCGAACTTTTGCTGGTGGTTTTTGACACGTTGTTGGAGTGCCAACTTCTACATGATGACTGTCGACAATAGCTTGAACCTAAATATTTTAAAAAAGATTAAATAAGTTTTCTCTTCTTTTTACTTTTTACATTTTATCTCATATTTTATCTATATATATATAGTAACAGCATAGAGCTCTATTATATGCTATATAGCGTTGCATAATTTGATTGGCATTTTTTCTTCTTTTGCTTCAAGCTCTGAATTTCTCTTTACGCAATACTTATTTTCTATGTAGCTTTAATATATATGATATGATATCTTGTGTAATAAAACCTCAATATGTGTTTATCAAATTTGTTTCTAACGTCATGTACTAAAGTCTAATATCATATTCATTCAAGTGAAAACAATTTACTAAAGTGAACTACTCTATATATAGTACTAAATGTACTGTTTTATGTCTACTTTTTACTATATAAGAACAGTACTTATTATATACTCACAAAAAATTCACAATTTCAACTCCAACACGTTTTCTACAATCTAAAGATCTACTGAATACAAAATTCTGCAACTATGTAACTACTGTACTGCAAAAATTCTTGTGAATTTATGCATGCGTTTATAGAGAGAGAGAGCAACACAACACACTACATTACCAAATTACGACTCTAACAATCTCATCAAAGTCTAGTGGCTCTCCATATTCTACACGAGTACTACTTCCATTTTTTTTCTGTGCACTTTAAAAAGCAGAAAAGCATCAAATTATTACTAAAATGAAACGTAATGATGTGAACTGTGAACGTCATGGTCTAGGAAGCAAGTTTGATGAGAGAGAGAGAGTGAGACTCTATAAGCTTACGTCACGACTTTCCCCATGAAGGAAGAAAGTAGGTTTCTCTCTCTCTACATTAACTATAAAAAACTGCTGGTGTCTGATCTTTGATGTCTCTATCTCTACATAAACGTCGATGTCGATGAGCTCTGCGACGCAGTTCTATTCTAATATTCTACTGTCTCTTTTCTATTATACTAAGAAGGAGAGTCTCAGGATGTTTGACCCAAGAATTTAGTTATGACAAGAATTGTGGTTGCTATATATGTTTTTCTTATTTTCAAAATTTTAGTTTGACATTTTTGAAAAGTTTTCGCCATTAAAATAATAGAACTCAGTTTTTTCGTCTTTCAAATGATAAAAGTACGAGGTGCTAATATGTTTTCTTAAGTAGAAAGCTCTTTAAAAAGAGATGTGCAAACTGAAATTTATAGGATCTAAAACTAGATTTTTTGCTGAATTTGTTAAAAATAGTCACAACTACATTTTTGAGTCAAAGATTCTGAAACTCTCCTCGTAAAATCTAAAAAATGCCATGCATTGTAACAAACAGTAAGAAAAGGTACAAAAAGTTGTAAATATTAACCAGTGGTAATTTTTCTTCTATATTTTCTCCTTCGACAATCGTTTCAACCTGATGAATTATTTTGACATCATTCATATAAAACGAAGATTAATTTTGTAGTTTAAAATAGGTAGAATCAAAGGCAAGAGAAAGAAGGCAGCAGCAAAAGTATTTATTTTTTTTTGTGTCACAGGTTCACAGCACAGCAGAGAAGATAGACGGGCAGAGCAGCAATGGCAGCATGAATATAAATATCAAAAAATATATAAAAAGATTCAATAACAACGGAAAACAATAAAGTTACAATATATATATAAATACATACAACACAAGCCAATATATGTACCCAAATACAATAATAGAATACACAATATTCCAAAGTCACAAAACCACCAAAAACCAACCAAACCACCAACAACTCAATCATATAAAAATAAGAAAAAAGAGAAAATCCTTCATGTGTGTATACATTTACAATGCAATGTCTCTTGTCGACGTCGATATGTCTATTTTTTCTTCTTTGCTTGACTTAAGCTCGATCAAACCTTGTTCTATTTCTTAACGCACTTTACCTCTTATATATTTTTCATGGCAAAATTCAATTTGTATCTACGAGAAGAAGGAAACAAACGGAAATCCTGAGAGAAATAGTGTGTAGGTTGCTTTTTTCAAGTAATTTCTTTTCCAGAACAAAAAAAAATTGCCAGACAGTCTATATACCAATTCCAATGAAGAGAGAGAATGAAAAAAAACCTCATTCACAATACATACGTATATACAAGTAATAACGCATTGTGTAGTTATATTGGTACTTAATACTGTAACTTTCTCTGTAACTAATGCTCGTTCTTTTATATATATATATATATATATATATACACATTTGTGTATCGTCCACACAGAGAAGACGAGAAGCCCAAAGTGACTCTTAGCTTTTCACAACTTGTCACGCAAACAGAAAATCAATTCGTCATCTATTTCTCATATATATGTCTAAAAGTTTGATGTATTATAGTCTCTTATGGATGACAAGTTTTCTTCTACACTAGCATAGCAGTGTTACATATTATACAGTGGAATCTGCTTATAACAGTAGCCAGACGACTGCGATCGCTAGAGGCTTAGAAACAAAATTTGTCTTAGAAGAAACTTCTTCGTTTGGAATGCTGAATTCTTTATACTCAAATTCACTCACATTCGGTATTGGCAGTTGCTGAAGGATGTCAAATTCTGAATTAGTCCTTTAGCTAGATTTTCGTTGATTTTTATTATAATAATAACAAATAAATATGATTTAATTTATACAATATTTGATTAAATTATTTATAATTTAATACCGCTTATTTTAGATTTAAGCATTCAGGTCATATTTAAAACAACTTTAGTTTTAAAGAAACTAAGCTCGTGATAGAAGAAATCATTTAATTCGACATTTTAGATTTTAACATGAGCATAAGAAATCATTTTCATGTATTGAGAGCTATGACTTTCCACAAGACTGAAACTTCAAAACGACGGTATAAAGCAGCTAACAATACACTTGTATATATGGCTGCCATTATAGACAGATTCCACTGTACACATACAACAATATGTAATGTATATATAAACGGAAGGTACAAATATACAACGACATGATATATATTAGGTATAGAAGTAAAGATGTTGAAACGTGTGCTTTCCGTATTCTGTTTTCTGTCCGTGGCGTTCTAAAAAAATGTCATGACAACAAAATTTTTTGACTTTGGAAAATTCGG